>BLKR01012635.1:0-17694 GCA_011170035.1 Teleogryllus occipitalis
GCAACAAGCGACGAAGTTGAAGTGCATCAGCCTGGTGGTCTCAAGCAAAATGGCGAGCACACCAGCTCAACCGGAATTGGCGCAGGTGCTGCAGTTCATCCAGCAACAGCAGCAACAATTTATGCAGCAGATGTTGGAAATGCAGGCCAAACAGCATTTAGCGCAGCTAGAAGCGTTGAAGGTGGTGAGTCAGAACAAAGGCAAGCAACAGCCTGCACCTTTTGACCCGTTTAGGCCGCAATTAGAAAGTTGGAGTGATTACGCGGAAAGACTTGAACAGCATTGGATTTTTTGTGGGGTCGAAAGTGAGGAGAGTAAAAGGGCAGCATTCCTGAGTTATAGTGGTAGTGAGATTTGCACCCTATTAAAAAAGTTGTGTACCGGACAAGAGATTAATAAACTTATGTGGTCAGAAATTAAAATTATACTAGACAAACATTATGAGAGGAAACCACATGTGGTCGCGGCCAGGTATGCGTTTTTCCAGTGTAGAAAGAGAGAAAAAGATACGCATGCTGAATGGATAACGGAACTGAACGGGCTAGCAAAAAACTGTGAGTTTAGGTGTCAGTCGGAATCTTGTAAACAATCTTATGCAGAAACTTTGATTAGGGACGTAGTGATTCTGCATACACCCGAGGACGGCATCAGAATGCAAGCTCTTAACAGTAGTGACCCGTCGCTTCAAGAGGTGCGTAGACTAGCAACGACTTTTGAAGTTACGACGCAAGCAGCAAGGCAGATCGCGGAGGATAATCAGGTTATGCAAGCAGGCTCCGGGGGAGACCGCCGCCGCGATAACACCTTGGAACGCAAGATAAGGGGCCGGCCGCGGCGCCATCGATCGGTAACCTCTACCAGCTCGGACGAGTCTGGTGACGTCAGATGGGCACCGCGTTATCAGCGGCGATTAGATAAGCAGGGCAGTACGACTAGTGGCAGCGTTGGAAGTTCCGATAACCAGATAAGGAAGTCATGTAGTAATTGTGGAAAGGCACACCAGAGGTGGCAGTGCAGATTTAGGCAAGCGCAGTGTTTCAAGTGCGGTAAAGTGGGCCACATAAGGGAGGTGTGTTGGCAGGTAAAACTAGAAAAGCGGGAAAGAAGGAAGTTAGCTGAACAAGAAGAAATGGATATCAACACAGTGAATCAGGTGCTAAATAGTAAGGGACAAAATAGGCTGATCCTGGATTTAGAGTTAGGAAAAAATAAAGTAAAATTTTTGGTGGACTCAGGCGCAACGGTTACTTTAATAAATCTAGAGACATATAAAAAATTGGGTTGTCCCCAGGTAAAGAGAGTAGGAAAACCAGTTTTCGGATTTGGTAAAGATCCAATTAGAGTGATAGGAAAAGTGAAAATTCCTGCTGTGTACAAGAACAGGAAAGCAGTTCTGGAAGTTATTGTAGTAGATAGGTATGACGTAGTGAACATTTTGGGCCTGAACAGTTTTGAGAAGATTGGTTTAGGAGTGGTAGATAATGTGTTTAATTTACAACAGGAGAAGGTTTCGACATTGGTCGACGAACTGAAAAATGAATTTTCTGAAGTGTTCCAACCTGGTTTAGGTAAGTGCAAAAAGTTTGAGGCAGAACTTAAATTTAAAGAGAACAGTAAGCCTAGATTTTTTAAGGCACGGCCAGTGCCGTGGGCCATTAAAGGGAAAGTTGAAGCAGAGCTAAAGAGGTTAGAGGAACAGGAAATTATAACTAAAGTGACAACGAGCAGTTGGGCTACGCCATTAGTGGTAGTGTCGAAAAGCAACGGGGATGTGCGTCTTTGTGGTGATTTCAAGAGTACGGTGAATGAACAATTGGAAATTGAACAATATTCAATTCCCAAGCCGGAAGATTTGTTTTTTAAATTGGCAGGTGGTCAACAGTTCACTAAGATAGATTTAAAAGACGCGTACTTGCAAATTCCCCTCTCGGAAGAAGCACAAAGAGTGTTAGTAGTGAACACTCCTTTAGGACTGTTCCGATATAATAGGTTGCCATTTGGAGTGGCGTCAGCAGCTGCCATTTTCCAGAGAGTGCTGGAGCAGATAACGTCTCAGGTGAATGGATGTATCAACTATCTGGACGATATCATCGTGACAGGAAAAAACAGTGAGGAACACATAGGAAACTTAAAGAATTTGTTAGGACTTTTGGCCGAATGGGGTTTCAAGGTAAACTTGACGAAGTGTGAATTTTTTAAGCAACAAGTGACATTTCTAGGCCATGAAGTTACAGAATCCGGTATTAAGCCTACGCAGCACCATGTGGAGGCTATAAAGAACCTCCCCGCCCCCAAGAATGTAAAGGAGCTCCAAGCCTTGGTGGGGAAAATTAACTATTATAATAAATTCATAAAAAACTTTTCGTCAATTGCAGCCCCTTTAAATGCATTAAAAAAGAAGGGAGTAAAATTTGTGTGGTCACCAGAATGCGAGGTGGCACTGGATAAGTTAAAGAAAGTGATCGTCAGAGCAACGCAGCTTAATCATTACATCCCCGGTAGGTTGACGTCGATCGCGACCGATGCGTCTGATTATGGAGTGGGGGCAGTCTTATCGCAAAAAGATGAAGCAGGTGTAGAGCGCCCCATCGCTTTCGCGTCCAAAGCTTTAAACAAACATCAAAAGAATTACTCTCAGATTGAAAAAGAGGCGTTAGCAGTGATTTTTGGGGTAAAAAAATTCAATGAGTACGTTTATGGTTCCAAGTTTCACATCATCACGGACCATAAGCCATTGGTGCAATTGTTTCACATGGGTAAAAGGTTGCCGGAAAGTATGGCGAAAAAGTTACAAAGGTGGGCCTTGTTTTTAACAGATTATCATTACCAGATCCACTACAGGCCCACGACACAGCACGCCAATGCAGACGCGCTGTCCAGGTTGCCAGCAGGGCCAGACTTGGATTTTGACGAGTCGGAGGAGGCCTGCCAGCAAATCGACCAGGAAGATTTGGAAGTACTGCAGGATTTCCCCATCACAGCCGCAACGATTGCGTCAGCCACGGACCAGGACAAAGAGTTGCGAATAGTTAGAGATTATGTTAGGAAAGGTTGGCCAAGAAGTGATATAAAGTGTGGTACTGCATGGTATAACAAAAAAGACGAGTTGTCAGTTAAGTCAGGTGTATTGTTACTCACCAGTGAGCAAGGGACCAAGGTGGTGATACCAGGGGTCCTCAGGAAGCGGGTACTAGAATTACTACACCAAGGTCATTGGGGAATAGTGAATACTAAACAGTTAGCTAGGCGCCACTGCTATTGGCGCGGCATGAATCAAGACATTGAACAGTTGATTAGGAACTGTAATGCGTGCCAGATGAACCAGTCCGCCCCGCGTCAAGATTGGCACTCGTGGCCGACACCGGAGGCGCCTTGGGAGAGGATACATGTAGATTTTGCCGGTCCATTTTGGGGGAAGATGTGGCTGGTGGTAGTGGACGCATTATCCAATTTCCCGTTTATCGTAGAGATGGGAGTCACCACGGCCGCGGCAACAATAGATGTATTAGAAAAGATTTTCGTATCAGAGGGTCTGCCGCAGACATTGGTGTCCGATAATGGTCCCCAGTTCACGTCGGAGGATTTTTTCAAATTTTGTAGGGCTAACGGCATCAAGCACATATGTGCGCCGCCGTTCCACCCTCAGTCCAATGGGGAGGTGGAGCGGTGCGGGCGCACATTTAAAACAGCTATGAAGAAAGCAAGAGACGCCGGAGCCGAGAGAAGCAGGGCATTGATGAGGGTGCTGGCGACCTATAGAACGCTGCCTGGGCCGGAAGGAAAGAGTCCGGCAGAGATCCTGCATGGGCGACAGCATAGGTCGCTCTTGTCATTGTTAAAACCAGGTAACGCTCGCAAAGAAGAGGAGCTACAGCCAAGATTCCAGGTAGGCAGTAAGGTTTATTGTACTTCATTTAAGAAGGAGCCTGCCTGGTGGCCTGGTGTAGTGACCGCAGTGCGCGGGAGTAAAGTTTATGAAGTATTGACCTATAGCAAAACAGTAGTGAGGCACCAGGGGCAGTTGCGCCCCAGGTACACTTTGGAGCCGGTAGATACATTAAAGGAGGGATCCGAGAGAAATATTAGGGAAAGAGCTATGAGGGAACTCATGTTGGATGGCCCGTTACAGGAACAGCCCACAGAGCCGCCGCCCGCGCCGGAGCTTCCGGCGGTAGCACCGAGGAGGTCTACCAGACGCCGTGTACGTTTTGCACCGTACACGACGTTTTCAAGAGGGGAGGTGTCGCGGCTGTGAACACTTTTGGAAGTGCGCGCCTAGAGGGCAGCGCTCGGCGGCAAGTAGAGGAGTCAACAGAGGCAGCGGAGCCTGACAAACGCCGCCCAATCCCGAGCGACGAGCTGGCCGGAGAGCCAGCGGACGGAGTGCGGATCTACAGCGCCGCCCGCTTTAAGAGCGGGCGCCGCCCGCCCGGAGAGAGCGCAAGAGTCGTGATTATTGGTGTGTTAGAGCTAGGAGATTTGTAACGGATAAAGTTGTAATTGGCCCGGCGAAGTTATTAGGAAATTCTTGTTGTTGTAACGGTTAGACCCTGCTCTGTATTGGTACATCTCCTGGCATTTTGGAATTTAACTTTGGCTTTTGTAATACGGCACATTCTTTTGGATTTGAAATTGTACCGTGAGTTCTTTCTGTGTAATAAATCTGTGTTTGTCTATTAAATATTACTTAAAAATAAAAAAGTTATATTGTTTTAAACAATTAAGTTATCTTTTACTTCTTTATACGCGTATACATTTGCTACGTGTTCTTAAATTTTATACTTGAGAAAATGAATTACACCAATCTTTAACGATTGCTTGAAAACTATCGTAGATGCTCGAGACAAACTTTGAAAGCATGTTTTACTAAATAGTGTTTCACATTTAATAGCATATATTCAGATATTAATATATACTTAACGGAACTTAATATTAATTAATATTCTGCAAAGAGTTCAAATGAATAATAACTTAACAACGTAATATTATGATCAGAAATGCGTTTATTGTTGATTTATTCCCCTATATTGATTGGAAATAAATATTTTTTCTATGTAATTTTTTACATATTAAAAAAATGTACACTGTGGCTAATGCCATTCTTTTGAAGAAAAACTAATACCGGAACTGATTTCTCATTCTTTCATAAGTGGAATATGTGTAAGAAATAAAAAGATAGAATATGAGTAAATTTCAGTTTTTGGTTTAAACGAACATGACATTTAAATTGAAAATATAATTTTTGGAAATTTTGCCGCCCCTCAAAACGTGCCTACCCGGACTCATAGCCCGTTCTTCCCGTATATAAACCCTCCCCTGGATACGTTACATTTTTTCCGGACTTTACATAAGGTTAAATCCGAACGCATCTCAAATACGTATAATGACACGTAATTACAACAGGGTATATTATAATAAAAGTTATCAGTAGTATTTTAATAGGAGTTTCTAAAGTCTTAATTCTATTACAAGAAAAAACGATGATTCCAGTCAATTTAAGTATATTAAAAGCAGACGTTTCGGCCTAAATTGTAAGGCCCTATTCAGTGTCTGTAAGTTGCTTAGGTTATGTTACACCATAGTGTCGAGATATTATATATAACCTGGCACTTCTGATCTTAACCAACGGTGGTCTAAAGGACCATATTAAAGAGGCATAGAGAAATGCAATTGTTTATCTTGGAAGATCTTCTTCCAATTGAAAATTAATACTTTTCCTAATTCTATTGCCTTTCTCATCAAAGAAAAGGACAACATGTAAAACTTTTCTGCAGGGAAATCGGATAACATATCCCCGGTGCTGTTGTCGCTGGAACTGCCATCATTTCCCTGCGGACACCCTTCAGCCGCAGCGGCTAAATTCGGAATCCGATTCCAAATCCCTTCGCCTCCCCGCGGACGAGGACACGCCCATCGAAACCGGGCGCAGATATGGAAGCTGCGACGCTGCCTGGCGGCTGCCGTTGCCGGGTGCGTGCCACGTGCCTGATGAGCAGCTGTGCACAAGGGTGACATCGTTCTGTGATTGTTCTTAACAGTCCAGGGTCAGTTAAACATTGCAGTTAATTATTGGTGTTGTATTATTCTATTCATCTCTATTGCAAATGTTATCACGTTAAATCCAGGTACTAGCTTGTGAATCTCAGTCTTAGATTTCTGGAATCTGCGTAGCCAGCCTTTCGACTTCCTTTTCGAAATCTTAACTTTCCAGATAGAGTTGTTCTGCGAGCTGCTCCTTTAGGAAAAAGTTATTATTAAGTTAAAGTTTGAGAATTAAAGATTGTTCAATATTCCTGTTCAGTTGGTTTTTTAATCTAGACAGAGACTTATTTGAATAAGGGTGGGGAATCATTTAATGAAAAGGATATGCAGCAGTGATTGTGTAACTCGACGTACTAGCACCCAACGTTGTATGTTAATATCTGTACAATTATTGTGATATGATTTAACTATCTATTTACAGATTTTACAGATAGTAAAAGTTTTAGTTGCACATTACGTTATAATACCGTATTCTTACTACAATTTATTAAAATCGTACTTCACAGAAAGATATTCTCAAATAAAATTTAACGGAGAAACTTCAGAACATATCCCTATACATTTAGGAGTGCCTCAAAGAAGCGTTCTTGGTCCTTTCCTTTACTCACTATATACTGCCGGCATCCCAACATCTATAAACCTAATGAAATAGACAAACTTCCTGAACATATGTCAATTATATATGATTCTACCAAGTATTATGTGTATATCTCTACAGATAAAATAAGCTGCTTTTTATGTCAACAAGAAGGACACACGGCCAAATATTGTACAAGATCTAACAATGATGAAACAGGGACAGAGAACGTATGTGTTGAACCAAATGAAAATGAGAGTCTGTGTAGGAGTAATGAAGTAAGCAGTGATGTACAGGTTATGGAACAGGAGAACAATGTGACTGATGCTAGTAAAAGCAAGAATAGTAAACAAGAGGATAATACGGAAGTGGAAAAGGATGCTCCTACTAGTGTTGAAGAAATCATTGAACAAAGTGGTGCTAATTTTAACTCGCCTAGTGTTTCCCACACAAAAGTGAAAAGTGTGGATAACAAGCTACAACCAAGGAAGGATACAGCCAAAACACAGGATACAGACAAAGGAAAGAGATTGCATTCAACAAATAATTCCAGCACCTCAGACAGCAATGAAATTGCAGAACGATCTCAGAGTGTTAAAAAGAAAGTGAAAATATCATCAGTACCTGAAGATCTTGTGCAACACATCAGTGAAATACAAAATCAAATTTCAGATACATTAATTTCTATTCTTCCCATCCCAATGGAAAGTGCTATTGACTTCATTGTTAAATCATATGAACATCCATACAATGACATTCCTATGCTAGCTAAAAAATATACAGAGAATATTCCAGGACTGGTTGTCATGTTACAAGAGATACACAGATATATAAATAAGAAAAATGTAAAAAGGAGAATAACTACTATTATGAAAAAATTAGTAAACAATGAACAAGAATCAGAAGTGTCAACTGAGGAGTTGGAAAACAAAATCTAGTTATGATCAGAAGTCCAAGTCAACATAAATTCACAAGCTGTGATTTAAGATTATTATTTTGGAATTCTAGAAGCATCCTCAGAAGATCAGAGGAACTGCAGAAGACCTTAGAAAATATGGACATTGTGATTTGTGTTGAAACATGGCTTACAGAAAATAGAAGTGAAAGTAATATTGATTTTCCAGGATTTGTAATAGTCAGAAAAGATAGGGTTCAGCAAAGAGGTGGAGCAATCATTTTCATTGTAAGGAAAAATATAGCTTTTGTAGAGATTAAAGACCTAAAATATCCACACAGTATGTGTGAACTAGGTGGAATTAAAATTACTAATGTGAAAGAAAACTTGAATATCATTGCTGGTTACAAGCCTCCAAATTTTAATATAAGTCAGGAAGATTGGGACTCAATAATGGGAAATGCTTATCCAAACAGTAAAACTATAATCATGGGTGACTTTAATGCTCACAATCAGCTATGGAACTGTCGCCTTAATAAAACAGATGGAAACCTGTTGAATAACAGTGTTAACACACATAATCTGTTTCTGCATAATTCCAGTTCCTATACTCATGTGGACTTTACTACAGGTGCTAAATCAAACATTGATTTAGTTTTTTCTACTACTGATATTTCACACCTAATTCAAGTGAAAGTAGAAAATGAAACTTGGGGATCAGACCATTTCCCAGTATATATAAATGTAAATGTGGAAAAAAATACTATCACAAGAAAACATTTAAAATAAACACAAAGAAAACAGACTGGGAGAAAGTGAGGAATCATCTTCAAGATAACTATTATCAATTTGGAATGCCAGAATACGTTAACTCCCCTGGTACTGGTAAATATAATATCTTTGTAGACATTGTGACAAAAGCAGTTCAGGACAATACTCCTGTGGTAAAAAAAAGAAAAGTTAAAAATAATCACAATCCTGTGCCTTGGTGGGATGCAGAGTGTGATAAAATGAAAAGATTAAGAAAGGCAGCATATCGAAAATGGGAAATCACCAAAGAATTAAAAGATCTAATTGAATATAAAAGGAATGTAGCTTGTGCTAAAAAACTATTTAAATGGAAAAAAATTGAAAGTTTCAGAAATTTTGCAAAATCAATAAATATTAATTCTAATCTAACATATACATGGAATAAGGCAAAAATATTCAAAAATAAATGGGTAAAAATTAAGACTAATAATGTACATGAACATTTACAGCAAGAAAAAAAATGGTTAGTGCTTTATCAAAAATATGCCCACCTTGGATTCCTACTAATCCCAGTATGCTGCCTGTATGTCAAAATACTCCCTTTCTAGATAATCCCTTCAACTTTGTTGAATTCAGCAGAGCTATGAAAACAAGGAATAAGAACTCTGCTCCTGGCATTGATGGTATTAATTATGAATTATTAACTAACTTACCTGGTAATTATCATATTATGCTATTGGATATATTTAATAGAATGTATGTAGAAAAAAATACCCAAACAGTTGGAAGGAAATATATGTTCATTTCATTGAGAAGCCAAATAGTAGCAATCTAAGACCCTTGGCTCTTACCTCATGCATTTGTAAATTATTTGGCAAAATGGTAACTGAAAGGTTAAAGTGGTGAATAGAAAAAAATAATATAATAGCAAAGAATCAAACTGGGTTCAGACAAGGTTTGTCTTGTGCTGATAATATTACTGCCCTGAACTTATGTGTTGAAGATGCTTTTATGCATAAAGAAGATGTTCTTGCTGCTTTTTTAGATGTAAGTGAAGCTTTTGACAATGTTAATAGTGACTTACTTATGGAAAAGTTAGCTGAAATAGGATGTCCTGAACGCATGATAATGTTTTATAAATTTTTGACCAGTAAGAGGTTTTTATACGCTAATGTGATGGGGGGTGAATTTCGTAATGTTTATAAAGGTGTGGCTCAAGGAGGAGTGTCGAGTCCAACTTTATTCACATTGTACATATCTAAAATAATGAATGATCTTCCAGAGTGTATTAAAGTATCTCAATTTGCTGATGATATAGCTTTATATATGAAAACTAAAAGACCAAGTAGTGATAAACAAATAATGAAGAATGCAATTGAAACTATAAAAAAAAGAACTACTAAGGTTAGGGCTTGAGCTTTCACATCACAAAACTGTTTTTATTCAGTTCAATCAAAGAAACATTCTCCCAGGGGAAATTGATATCAATGTAGGAGGCTCCAGAATAAAATCTTCTGAATCTGTTCGGTTTCTAGGTCTAATATTTGATTTCAGAAAAACTTTTATGCCACATATAAGGTATATACAAGAAAAATGTTGTAAAGCAATGAATATCATTAAATTTCTCAGAGGTACATGGTGGGAAGCTGAGCCTGTTACATTATTACATTTTTATAAGAGCTATGTGAGATCTATAATAGACTATGGCTGTTTTGTTTATTACCCCAAACAAAAACATTTAAAGGACAAATTAGAAAGATTACAGTACACAGCGATTAGATTAGCCCTAGGATACAGGAATAGCACTCCCACTAATGTACTTCTGGCTGAATCCAAATTAATGAGAATTGAGGATCGTGTAAAATTTTTATGTAATAAATTCTTAATTAAGGGCATTACTCACAAAAAGTCTGTAACATATGAAGGAATTCAAAACTTTTAAAAATATTACAATTGATCACAGGAATAAAGGCCATGTATTACAGAATTGTATGAAAAACATTATATGTTTAGATAAAATAGTTGTAGCTGATCAAAATTTTCCATTATATAAGTTTAATTATGACACATTAATGTACCAGGAATTCTTGGATAAAGAATATGGAGAATTGTTAGTGGATGCAAAGAATCCTAATGAATTCTTCCAAAAATCAGTACTTAATTCACAAGCTATATCCATTTACACTGATGGAAGTAAAGTCAAGGATGCCAAAGCAGTTGGAACTGCTTGTATCTGTCCTGATATCAATGTTCACGTAATTAGAAGTCTGCATCCATATGCATCAATTTTCACCGCTGAATGTATAGCTATCAGAGATGCAATGGACATAGCTTTGAAGCACAAAGACAGAGATGTTGATATTTACACTGATTCCCTTAGTGTGTTATTAACATTAGAAAAAAAGACAGTAAATATAAGAACTAATTATTATTTACTAGATATTAAAAATAAGTTAAAGGAATTTCATACTGACAATAACTTTAAAGTTAATATTATTTGGATACCTGCACACAAAGGGATTAGTGGAAATGAAATGGCTGACTCGCTGGCAAAAACTGCTACAACTAAGAAACCTTCAAATTTAAAAATACCTTATACCGATTTTCATTATATTTTTAAGAGCAGTGCTATGAAGGAAACGGTTAATAGTATTAAGCAAGCCGCTAACATCAAAGGCAAGGAATACTTTGCATCATTTTATAAAGAAGCTGAGAGACCTTGGTTTCATGGAAAATCCATTGAGAGAGATTTTGCTTCAATGGTGAACCGATGTAGAGCTGGCCATTACAGTCTAAACTCTTCATTATTTAGAGTTAAATTGATATCTGATCCAACATGTCATTGTGGATACAATAATCAGGATCTTAATCATGTAATATGGCAATGTTCAATATATAAAGAGGAAAGGGAATACCTAATCAAAAGATTGAATAAGATAAAAATATTTTTACCCCTAGATGTCAAAATATTCCTTGCACAACCCAATAGCACCGGTATAAAATACATTTATGCATTTCTGTCATCATGTAAAATAAAAGTATAAGATATATGGAATTGTTGAAATAGAGAAATTTACTGAATGTAAAAGTTTGAAATGTAGTGTAAAATGCAAATCAATGTAATGTATAAAAATTGAAGTAATATGTATTGTAAAAATTTAAGAAAAGCAAATAACTTCCTTAATGAGGTTGAAAAGCTTTAAATAAAAAAAATCTATAAATGCATTGACAGCAACCTCTGCGGACGACAGCCATCGACACGAAAATCCAGTAGAAGCATCTCGTCTCGTGGAAGAACATCTGCAATCCAACCACAAGTGGCAGAAACGCTGGCGCCTCATAATCAATGTCAAGAAATATGTCCAATTCCCCTTCAGTCTGAAGCACGAAACATGTCCACCTATAAAACTCTGATCGCAACCTATTCCTCAAAGCAACTCAGCAAAATATCTTGGATTTACTCTAGACAGAAGACTCACGTGGAAAAACATTAAGAATAAAAGAAAAGAATTACTCTAAAACTTATAAGATTAAACTGGCTACTGGGAAGAAAATCATCTTTGAGCATCGCAATCAAAGTAATTGTGTGCAAAGAAATATTAAAACCAGTCTGGACATATAACATGCAACTTTGGGGATCAGTTCAAAATTCCAACATTGAAATATAGCAACTCTTGCAGTCAATAGACTTAAGATAATTTGTAAGTGCTTCGTGGTACTAACCAACGCAACAATCCAACAAAGATTTACAGATCCCAAAAATAAAAGAAGAAATCAAGGAGATCAGTTCAAAATACCTGCAAAGCCCATGAAAATATTCTAGTCATCAACTTACTAGACAATAGTGACACCACTAGACGACATCATTTACACATTGCATATCGACTGTTAATTGAGAAATTGCGTCAATTTCTCTGGAAGCAGTGCCCGCAATCTCTAGTGTGTAAACTGTGCCTGGTATAAAGTCTTGATCAGGCATGTCAAGGTCGTGGGCTAGCTTTCTAGCGTTTGCGGGCACTGCGTCCAGAGAAACTGGGGCATCACTGGATTTCTAGCACATGGCAGCCTTTTGCAGAAGTCAGTTGACAGTTATTGCCTCAAATTTAGCGATATTAATTTTCATTTATAATTATATATGAAGAAAATATTTCACTAATGTTCAATCTTATCAACTGCAGTCTATATAAAATATTTTGAATCAAAAGGATTTTGACTTCGTAATCTCTTTTACTTAAGAGTACAATAACGGCATTCATTAACTTTATACGTTCAGACTATGAATAACCGTTCTTGTCTGTTTAAAGGGCTCTCCTTCCCGATTAGAGATATAAATCTAATGGAGGTTTTACTATTGGAGACTTGTTCATTTATTTCACATTATTGCTACAAACAACAAATAATAATAGTTTAATAACACTACGCGAAACGAAAGCAGGTAAAGAATTTGTCATTCAGTCACATCCCTGACCTTCAATAAAATGATTGGACAAGACAGACATTTAAAAGAAAATAAACATGAAATAAAGATATAAGTAACAAAATATATAAATTGGTTTAGTGGTGAAATGTCGTTGGCTTCTGTATAACGGAAATGAATAAAGGAGTTGTCATTGGCAACAGCGTCTTTAATCATTTCTAAATATATAAACATTATTCAAATCTTGGCTGATCCAAAACATCCGGCAGAGAAGTTTTTGTTTGAAGCCGCCATTTGTGATATTTTGAGCGCCTTCCACCCTACTGCTTGAGCGTGTACTGCCCTTTCTGAACTTGAAGAGGAAATGAGAGCGGAGTCCGGGGAAGTTGTCCCGGCTCTCAGGAGCGCTGGGCTTCCTCAACGGGCAAGTAGATCGTGCTGGCGCTGGTTAATAAGCCTGCCAATCCTCTAATAAATCTCATAATCTCAGGGCGTACCCTCGAGCGAGTACATGTGATGAAACAAAGTGCGTTCCACGAGGAAAGATAGACCCGCCTTCCCCCAGGGAAGAACCAGTCTCCTTATCCAAAGCCAATTTCATCATCATCATCAAGCATTCATTTGCCAATTCTTTCCAAAACAAATGAAATACCGAATTTTAACTGCACACCGCCAACAACAACCACCCTCGCTCATCAAAACCAAGCTCAACCTCAATTCACAACTTAACATTCGAAACCACAATACTAACTCCACTGATTCATCTAATTTTATCGATTGAATTCTAGCAAACATTACTACTTAAAAAATTGAATCATATATACCAATGTTCATAGAAAGCTCAAAGATTCTCTGATAACTTCTTAATGCTTAAAGCATGCCTTGGGGCTGCAACATTTCAAACTCAGCTGGGTCATACCTACAAAAAGTCTCTGCTATAAATTCTTTTAAAGTAATTGCTCCCTTTCAACCCATATATGTGTTACCCCTACGACCCTAGAAAAAGACAGATATCTTACAATTATATCAAACTAGCTGACCCGGCGAACTCTGTTCCGCCTTAACAGCCGGTCCCATCTTTTTCTCGCGTCGCACTCACTGTGAGAAACTGTACTATCCTTGTTGCACTCGTGATAATAAAGCAATTGCAGATTTGTGTTTTTCTCTGAAACAAAGAAGAATTTCAAAAAAATTGATATTAAATTGATACTTAAAAAATCTATTACGTACCAGAGCGTTTTTTTGAATTGATTTTTGTTTGAGAGAAATACAAAGTTGTAATCATAGGGACCGGCTGTTAAAGGCAATAAATAAGTAGATTTTGGAATTTATTAAGTTAAATTGTTTATTAGAAAATACAAATAAAAAATTAAGTAGATTAATCATTCATTATTGTTCCTGTATTTTGGTGCATAGGTTGCACTCTTCAGTTAAGTACGTAGTGATACACGACATTTTTGTTTTATTATCAGGCGCAGGTTACAACAGGCAACAATGACCGCTAACATGCGAAATCACGCGAAAACGTGCAAAAACGTGCGTTCTCACACAGGAACGCTGTCGAACGGGATAAACAGTATCCTATGTCCGTCTCCTGGCTCTAAACTTTCCTGCTCACCAATTTTCAGCCAAATCGGTTCAGCCGTTCTTGAGTTATAAATAGTGTAACTAACACGACTTTCTTTTATTTATATATATATATATATATATATATATATATATATATATATATAGATATATAGATATAGATATATAGATATAGATATAGATATAATATACACATATATTTAACGTATCTTCATTATTCAATCTTTTGTAACGTTTGATGTAGTTGTTTTGAGATGTTTAATATTGAGGACAAATTTATTGTTTTTTACACCGCTGATGTGCCTAATTGGATGGCCGAGTAGCCTAAGAGCGCCTACAAATTCAGCGCTTCGGTCCGAGAGTCGCGGGTTGGAGTCCCACCTTGGGCATGGTTGTTTGTCCCTTGTCTCTCCTGTATTTGTTATCGCGGAGGGCCTCACGTTCTGCCGACTCCAGATCAGAGGAGCCCGCAAGCGTGATGGTGTCTAGTGTATTGTCGAATATGCGTCCCGCTGGGACGTAAAGGGTAACCGGCTGTCGGTTGGAAAAATCCCTAGGATAAAAACAAAAAAAAATCATCACTGGTTTGCATGTCGAGCAGCAGATGTTTTCGAAGGGTTTGGGCGCCGCCCTTTCTGTTCGAGGCTCTTTCGGGTTGGGGGGAGGAGAGCGATGGTAGCGCCTCCCGCGGTGAGACTGACAGGACGTTGCCGCCCCCTAGTGCTGAGGTCCACAGCAACCACAGGACCAGGCCCCGCTCATTTGACGTTTAATTGGAAATTCAAAGATAATTTATTTTAAAGGATGCGTCATTTTAAATATTTACTTTCATCATCAAAATGTTCGTTATGATTAATTAACTTCAACAAATTACAGCGAGTAATAAACTCCAAACGACACAGTATCTGTCCACGAAAATTGATGTTTAATATACTGCGCGCATGCAGTGAATTGTTCACATTTGACGCGTAAATGGTGCGGAAAACTTCAAATGCTTGCATCCGCAAATTTAGAAGAAGAGTGTTTTGAAAAATAATACGGTTCGTTTAAAGTTAATTCACTAAGGTGTTTCATCTCGAAAATACACATTTTCCATTAGAAATTCATACAATATTACACGTTATATTAACTCCAAAACATTACATAAATATGAATTTACAAAAGTTTGTATTATTGTCTATATTAATATTTCAACGAAAAGCTATGCCGGTAAGGCATTAAAATTAGAACTGCTAAAACAGCACATGCATTCTCATTATTTGTAACCGTTTCGTAATGTCACTGAAAAGTGTATCATACTAATACTTCATCCGCCTCCAGAAAAATTATCGTCACCAAAGGAAACGCCGGAGATTCGAAACAAATTAAAAGGTATCTTATATTTTTTAAATCTAAAGTTTTAATGAAAACACTTGTGTGATGGAATTCAATAAACGAGGCTCTTATGATTCCAAAAAGTTTAATAACAATTTTTTACCGATATTTAGAAGAAATTGTTTTCGAATTTGTGAAACCCTGCCAAGATTTCACCCAAAATTAAAATAAATTATAATAATCAGTTTCTTTGAGCATTGACCAAGACAGTAACTACAGTCACGTAACTACAATCATGCTGTTTTATTGTGCGCTTGGTACATCTTGTTCTATTCTGCAGTTGAGTCAATTTTACAAACGCGTCAACGTTCCCTTAGCAAAACGATTCGAAGATTTTAATATGCAGAACCGATCGCACGGAGCCATCTACTTGTCGGTCTGAAACCACGGACCAGTGATTCATTCGGGAATAAGAGCTGTAGCGTCATCGGGGGAGGGGGGGGCGTTTCGCTTGCAGAACTCGTATATTCAGGTGGGCGAGTGCCAACAGTGGACTTCTCGTGAGACCCCCAATGGATTGTTCAATATGTTTGTGTTACATTCAATTTGATTACTAGTGATTCCGGGAGCATCAATTGGCGAGGTCATTAGTCCCGTAAGTGCAGTGCATGTTTTTCTCTGAAAGTGGCGGTGATTGCTTGATGGTAAGATCCGGCGCCGGGTATACCCAACCAGGTATCTCCCACCAGCGGGGCACCGCCCCAGCCGCGACAAACTCTGAATTCCTGACCGATCTTCCGGCATGTGTGGTAGTGAAGTGCTTGTAAGTGTGTGTGTAAGGGATAGGATAAGAGAAGAAATGGTAAGGAAAGATCGCGCGCGCTCCGTGGCCCGTGCCCGTTCCCCGTGAACTTCTCCGGCATTCGTCTGTTGTTGATCGGTGAAACCACGGAAATCTACCGATTGAGAGCAGCCGGCCGCTAAAATACTTCTCCAGAGAGCGACAGTAGCCCTGAGGCTACTGTCGAAAATCCTGTCACCGTCTCGACTCGAACCCAAGTACCTTCTGATCAAAGTAATGCTTTGATGTTATTTGTTACACAATGCTGGAAGTACTGCTTCTCATCGTCTACGAGAAGTCTCCTGAAACCTTACAAGAAGAATGGTGAGGGAAATAGGATTTTCGAGAATGATGACAAGGAACACTTTACCCCTTTACAGGAAGCCACTTACCCACAATTCCGAGTGGCACGTCCGCTGGCAAAGCATTGGTTCAAGTGGAGGTATTCACACGAGCAGGGTAGACTCTGTGGGGTGGCGCTGATTGGCAAACTCCCGCCACCAGCAGCACAGACGCGTGTCCGCGCCACTGCCAGCAGAACATTTCCACACCCTAATTTTACTCAGCTTGTGAACAAACTTTGTATGTATCCGTCCGCCCTGTAGTTTGTGATTGGCTGCGCCTGGCTCGCCACGATTATACTCAAATCCCAGCACGAGTCACAGTAGGAAGTCATACATATTATTTTCACTTTTATTACTCAAAAAATGCCCAAAATGCCAGCCACAACTTGCAGATAATTTGCTTACAGAGTACTTGCATTTACGACGAGCCCTAGAAAGGTAGAGGTGAAAGATTTCGATAGAATAATTATATAGCTTTGTTCTTTAAACATTAGGCAAACTCGAATCTTCATAAACCACATTCGGAATTTTATTCGTTCGTTCTCACGAACAAAATTTTGAACGTGAATGCGAATGCCAAATTTAACAAATTTACCACACTCGCCTTGCGGAGGCTTTCCTCTACTTCTCTTCTCATTTGGAGTAGTTACCTTTCTAGTGCCTCATAATTTACTACTCATTTTACCAACACTTTAGACATTCACACCCGTCAATTCCGCAGTCATTTCTTCCACCTACTGTAGAATCATTGTCGGATTTTTAACCATAATTATTTCAAAAATATGTAAAGCCACTTTCGTCTCTCCATTGCCGAAGAATTTTCCTTGCAAACGTCTTAACCTCTCGTGCCGGGTGCTGCTTCACATATTGTGTTCAACGCTGTAGTAAAAATCAATGTTACTTAACGCATTAGCAAACACAATGTTT
>BLKR01012636.1:0-17693 GCA_011170035.1 Teleogryllus occipitalis
CAAGGAAGGGATGGAACGGTGAGACATAGGGTCACGCGAATTGCGGAGCGGGATGGGATGACGTAGATGTGGGGTGGGGGTGTAGGCGAAGGCGGAGGTGAACATGGACAAGGTGACGCGTTGGGGGAAGGGGCAAATCCAGGAATTGTATACACGTGGGGGGCTGCTGAACGGGGGAGAAACACGAGAATGTGCTTTCACTAGGTGAGGATACGGATGAGAAAGCAGCTTGGAGGCGATTGTAGCATAGCGATTTCGATCGTGTCTGGGAGCTGGAGTCATTGTTCTAGGCGCTAGCGAATGCAAAGATGCAGGCAGGCATCAAAATATTCGTGTGGACGAAATAAATTGGTGTAAAAAGTAAGTAGTATGTAGCGTGCAGAAGAACCGCGATGGCGTAAGTAGAGGGTGAGTGTAAGTGTATAGACAGGACACGGTGCGGAATGGCACGCCAAGCTCAACTTCGTGTGCATCATGATTTGCGCGCAACTTAACTGCATAACTAATTGCTTTCGGTTCTAGTGTTATATTGTAGGACGTGTGGTAAAGGGGGCATATATGCTTCGATGTCATTGAAAAGTTTGAAAGAGAACCCTCAGTCTGCACGAACAAGTTATCTTACATTCAATCTTGCTAAACCTTGAGTTCTTCAGTAAAATCGAAAAATATCAATTTTGGATAAAATCATCTAAACGGTTTAGGCGCTTGCGATGCCAACAGACGGTTAGATGGTTTGGCGACTAGCAATTTTGCGGTATCAAAGGGTCGCAAAACATAGGTTCTGACAACGCACGTGTTAAAGACTAAGGTTTTATTCATATAGAAATACCATTTATCCAATTTTTCGTTACTAGGGCTCCACGATAAAACTTTTTATATAAAAAATTGTCAAATTCCGCTGCATGATTACAATACTTTCTCTTCTACGTACGTAGTAAGGTGAAAAAGTAAAAGGCAGAAAGGAAAAGGGACTCAGAAATGTTCTTCCACCCTCTTGTTTAGGCTGAGTGCGACTATAATCGTAGACATAAATACAAAGACCATATTTATAACCGTCGGACCCGGCTGCTTTTTATTGATCTGAATTCGCCGCTTCGCATTCTGATTGTACCTTAAATGTGTTTGAGGTGAAGAGAGAGGGGGAGGGAAACCCTGAGAAAGACGGATGATGCCACATACAAGTGTGCATGTGGTTTCCGTACGGGTGAAGTACAAACGAGAAAATTATTGTATTGATGGCTGATGGGATAAAAGTGCCGACAGATGGTTGAAAGGTTAAATCAAAAGTAGAGTGACTCTTCACTAAAAATATCGCAATCTTAATCTTCAGCGAGATCCACACTATTTCCCGCATACTTCCTGATAAATTACTTAGGCTCTCTTTCGGAACGTCATATCCTTGCAAATAGATGGTACACCTAACAACATTGCAATTCACAGGGGTAGATTATATACTTTAAATGTTATTTGGCAAATAATTCGTGACCAAACCGTTTTCAACCCAGATCAAATTAATCGTGCAAGTAAATGACAACTCATTGTAAATTGGAAATCAGAAATGTACACAAGTAGTGGCCTGCAGCTGCAAAACTGCTGATGAATAAATCACACAAAGGGATTTTCCAAAAACTATTAAGCTCACTTCTCAAGAACAACAATTAAAATGCTACAACAAATGTACAATGCTACAACAAATTAAATATTTTGACAAAAACCGTATTTACAAACACTGCAACAATGTAGTATTGTGTAGGCCTGAACGTAAACACAATACAGAAACCTTTCACATCTGAAGAATATAAAAAATCCTTGCTGTTCTGTAATGCAACACAGATACAGAAATGAGCCCTTGAAGATTTACTGTCACATGACGTCAGCTTTTGTAACTAATTTGGTAACTAACATTGGTAATTTAGTTGGTACGTGCAGTAGGAGATTAGGCGGGATTTTACAGTCAAATATTTACATATTTAAGTTAAAATGAAACTCTTTCATTGTTTGGGAATTTTTTTCGAGTTCCTGAGTATCGGGATGAAACCATAGTCACATCTGAAATAGCAGGAGGCGCTATAGTTTTCATTCAATTTCTGTGCGTACTGGAAATTAGTAATATAGATATCCTGTATTGTTATCAGTAGATGTTGAGATTCGGAGATGGAATTCAATTTTAGCTTCGAAACTGAAACAGAAACTGAAAATGAAAAAGTAAGCATAATTACAAAAAAAGAACACTATTTTTGTGATTTGAATTTCACTTAGTTTGAATCTGTGACCGAAACAGAGCTGGAACGTAATACGAAGAATAGAATAACGCTGAACACACGTATTCCAATTATCCTGTCAGGAGTTTCTACACAAAACCCAAGTTCACGATTACATGCTCGAGCTTTGTAGTAACTCTACAAAACACATTATTACGAGCTGCACGAAAGGGCAACCACGTGTCAGACGAGAATCAGATATTAACAGTGATGTTTAAACCCCACAGTGTTACTGTTTGACCTTTCCCAGTACCACAAACTCAGTCGCGGTGCATCCACGCGAACAGTACCGCAACGCAGTTGCTACGAGTCTCCCCGGCGCGCGGCCTCTGGACCAGCGGGTGCCCCGCGATGCACCTCTGCAGAGGGCACGCCCCCTCCCCCTGTCGCCACGGGGCACGCGGCTGGTCGCAGCAGCGGCGAGCGCTGCATGTATGCGTTTGGAAATTGCAGAGCGCGCGCAGTTACGAATGCAAATATGAACAAACAGTTGTGCCAATTACACCAGGAGGAAACGCGCGCGGGCACTCTTAACAAAGGTGAGTGCGAGCGCGAGGCGGTTGCGAGCGGACGAGGACGAGGACGGGTGAGGGCGGATGTGTGTCGGGGTGCGACAGACCGAGAAAGATGAAGTGAGATATAGAGCGAGAAAGATAGCAGGAGACAGACCGGCAGCATGGGACACAGACAGACGGAGCAAGATAGAGAGCTAGACACGCAGCCAGAAAGCGACCCAGGCAGAGAGAGAGCGAGTCATACAGACAGCGCGAGACAGGCAGAGAGCGAGACAGACAGAGCGAGACAGACACAGAGCGAGACAGACACAGAGCGAGACAGACACAGAGCGAGACAGACACAGAGCGAGACAGACACAGAGCGAGACAGACACAGAGCGAGACAGACACAGAGCGAGACAAGCAGCCAGCCGGATAGACAGGCAGACAGACAGACTAACCAGACAAGCTAACCAGACAGAGCCTGACATAGTGTGAGCGAAAACAGTGTGCAACTGACGTGCGATTCACAGTTATTACCGCCCCCTTCACAGCGATTACTTGTGCATCAGGTAGTGAACATTTCGGTCTCTTGGTACGTAATGTCTGAATGCAGAAATAATAAATAAATTCTATATTGAACGAAAACGAAAAATGATTCCAAAATAAAAAGTTACCGCAAAGGGCTGAGCGAATAGAATAGATGAAAGAGCTTTGAAAAAGTATTCTCTAAACGCAAAGCGGTAGAACGCTCTAGGAATTCATTCATTAAAATCCTACTCCGTCGCGTTGAAAGAAATTAGTCAAAATATCACTAGAACGAAATTGTAACGAGTTCCAAACAATTCTATATTTGATGTTATCACGAGAAAATATTAAATCATTTGAATTTTGACAGATGTCAAGTTGCACAATACACCACACCACATACTACTAAAATATTAACGTAACAATTGAAGGACGTAATAATAAAAATAATAATAATTTTGAACGAGAATGAAAAGCACATACAGAATACGAATAGTTAGGGAAAAAAGAACGAACAAGTACTGCAAATAAAAGAGATCGGGTGGGAAAGCATTCTTTCAGTGAAGTACGGTGGCAGGCTCTAGAAATTCTTTCATAAAAATCCCGCGCGGTCGCATTTATAGGCGCCGCAGGGCATTCCCGCGTGATCCAGCGCTTCCAGTGGCGGCCGCAATGGATTCCAGCGCCTCTGCGTCGCCAGATGAAAATCGCCCGCTGGCCGTCACCGCTGCCGCACGGTGGGAGAATCGTAGAAAAAGCAGATCAAAAAGATTGATTATTAGTGATTCCGGGCGCGTCAACTACGGAGATCATTAGTTCCGTAAGTGTAGTGCATGTTTTTCTCCTCGGGAGGTGGGGGCGATCTTCCCCCACTGGATGGCGAGATCCGGCACGGACCTACCGTCGACTAGCGGGGTTTTCCCTAACCAGGTATCTCTCACAAGCGGGGTTCTGCCCCAGCCGGGACAAGTTAAAAATCCCCGACCGGTCTCCCGGCATGTGTGGTAATGTAGTGCATGTTAGTGTGTGTGTGTAACGAGTGAGGCTAGGACAAGGAAGAGGAAGGAAAGATCGCAAGCAGTTCGTGGCCCGTTTGGTAGGGTACTACTACGGAATTCGCCTGGTGTTGATTGGAGAAACTACGGAAAACTATCGATCAGAGCAGCCGGCCCCTAGATTTCTCCTCCACACAGCGACTCAATTCGACCTAGCTGAAAAGTTAAGGTCGAAAATCCTGCCGCCGTTGTGATTCGAACCTAGAACCTCCTGGTCAGCGGCGGTGCAGTGACACTAAACCACCGCTCCCGATACCCATCAAAAAGACAATGTACGGACATTCATATTATCCGGTTGGTTTTTATGCCGTTTTTTTTTACGTTTTCGGATTAGATTAAACGGCTAGTTTCATTACAATAACTATAATAATTCTTCCTGCAATTGATGAAATGTCAATTATAAATGTAAATTTAACAATACATGTAATAAAGGGTACTGAAAAATTTAATTATATAAATTAAACATCGTATAGGCTTACTATAATAAAATCTGAGGAAATGGTAAAAACATGGTCGGTTATCACAAAAGTTATCTTTCATGTAGCTAAAACACCATTGTGTGCTCGTTAGTATATATTTTTGCGCTCATGAATTTTCAACAAACTTGCACATAATGGACAATTTTTGACACTTAAGATAAATAACTTTTATTACATTAGAGATGAGGAGTTACTCTATCTACAAGAGAAAGGTATAACTTTACAAGCAAAGAAGTGTGAGTTGACACTCTGGAATAAATAACATAATATCTTTACCGTAGTGCGTGATATTAGATTTTTTAAAATTTCGTTTGATTTTCGTCACGTTAAATAGTTCGCAGTGACGCCGCATCAAGCGTACATGAATGGAGTTCATTACTCGGTATACTCACAAGCGTGGTTAAAAAAATTCAATTACTCCCATGCGATATTATTATCTACTCATCACTTTTAACCTTGTGAATAAAGTTTCTTAAAAAATGCAAAGCTTTTAACAAGTTTTCCCTACTGCCTGAGAGATTGAGTTATTGAATATGTGCCGTTGATCTGAATTTTAGCGGCATCAAAGAATGAGGAAGTTATTAAAATGAGAATTTTGAGAAAAGGATTACTAATTTCATTTGTTCAGAAAGCAAGTATTTTCTGCGATGATTATCGTAAAATGCAAGAGTATTGACCCCTTTGTTTCAAATTGAATATATGCCCATTTCTCTCTGTATTACGCAATAACATACGTTGCTCATAGGTGGAGTTTGTCCCTGCAGATACTATGACCTCAAAAAGAGTAAATCGTGATGAGAGCGATGTCGGTCATTACTAATATTTAATCCTGAACTTAATAATGGCGCCATTATTATTATATTGTAATTTTCCAATTATGTAATAGCTTAAAAATGCGTTCATTTCATTTAAATATGTAGTACATGTTCGTGTATCAAATAAGAAGTGGAAGGGAGGTTCGAATCTTTTTATTTTGATTGCAGGATTCTGGGTTTGAACATCGTTTGTCCAGGTAAAAACTGCGTTAACTCTTCTCCAAAAATATAAAACTCACTGGAACATTATTTAACTCTTACTTCACAATTTTCAGAGCACACAGGCATGGTGCACACAGTCAACTGCTATGGCTGGGGACATTGATATGAATACTTTTTTCTCAATCCGTCACAACTCTGAAATTGCGATACTCCATGAATCAACATATTTCAACCATAGAATTCCTTTATTTAGGAATTCGGAATATTTAATGATTAAAATTTGTTTGGAGATACCGTAAAGGACGCGTAATAGAATGGTGAATGTGTCATTTCCGTTGAGATCTGATTTTTCAAAAATTGCAAACTTTTTTCTGCGTCTTCCCACAACCACAATATTGAAAATACATATTTTTTCTTTTTAAATCTGTTATTTGAAGATAAATCGTGAAATAAGATTAATTATAATTTTTGGAAAATATGAATAGCTTTCGTGTAGTTTTGCGTGGGATGTAGGAAATGTTTTTTTTCTACTTTTTATTCTCTTAATTTTCTCTTTAAATTTTTCTTCGTTTATATCAATAGACGGAAAAAATGTGGGGATAGTCTCATTTCCAGAGAACGCATTGTATTTTCGAAAAGTAAAGAAAGTTAACATTTTAAAACTACAAAATTGATGATACATATTTTTGCCTTGAACAAAATCTGTTCTAAAAATTCAGCTCTTTAAAAAAGTATCCGTACATTTTTAAACTTGTAGTTTGCACGTAATTTGCGCTGCAAATTAATGCAAATTATAAAGAATACGTTTTCAAAAACCGCTCCAATATTTTCTCTAATATTTTTTTGAGGATAAAACAAGGGACACTTAAAATAATAGAGATATCATTTTCGTTGATCTCTCTGAATTTTCAAAAATTGCACGTGGAAATATTTACGTGTCTTAGCGTAGGTCCGAGTTCGTTCGTCAGAGCGGATGGCTTGGTGAAGCGCGCGGTGAATTCGAGTCTTGGTGCAGAAACAAAATGTTGATGGTTGATAGCACTTTTGCACGTTCATGTAGTAGTTCATGTCATATTGCGAGCAGTTACAAATTGTGCGAGAAACAATAGTAGAAATAGTGCGAAAAAGCATTAACTTTGACAGGAGTGCCACTACTTTAATTATTAAATACCTTTCACATAATAAACACCACACATAGCATGAACTTCGCACAAAAAAAAAAAATGCTGAATGCAGTTCTGCACTATCGCGCCTCCGCGCCGGTGTTACGCGCACGCCGCGCCGGCACTGCTCAGCACAGCTGGCGCAATCGTGCCCCACAGCAGGGCTGCTCAAACGCAACTACTATGCGCAGTGGCCCACTGCAGAGGCCTCTGAACAACTCGCATTTTACCATACTCGTGCAGATCGCATCCGAGCGCCCGACTATTCCCTTCGATGGGGCTGACTCGACAAACACACAGTGTCCACTAGATAAGCACAGGGCCAGGGCAGGCCAAATAGGCCACGCACTTGAGCAGTCCTATCCTTCACTCCGTACGTGCTCATCTGACATCGCTATCTTAGGTGCATCATATCGCAAATTTAAAAATTTTCAATATCTGCCATGTGATGTAGTAATTTTCTTTGAAATTAATACAACCAAGATGTATTTCATTGACACTTTCAGATCGAATAAAATACAACAAATATTGTTTAGGAAAAACTATGATTATTCCAAAAGATTTTGCCACCCCTTTTTTCGGAGTTGGACCCCACCGCGCGTGGCAGCAGCCGCAGCCGCCGCCTGTCTCGCCCCAACAGTTTTATAAAATGACGCTTCCCATTTTTAATTAAATTTTTTTGTCGCGTTATTACGACTGATGGATTTCAATTGTCGCGTCGCGGGTGCGCCGACACGTGGGCCTTGCAAGCGACGTGTCGGGGTCTGGATGGATGGGCGCGGTTGGGACGGAGCTGCTCCTTCATAGCTGCCGCAATATGGGGACTTTGGTGAGAAAATAATAATAATAATATTTAATAATAATAATAATAATAATAATAATAATAATAATAATAATAATAATAATAATAAATTTAGTGCTTTGGAAAGATCCCATTGGCAGCTTTCCGTGGGTACATTTAAGAATATATTTAAGTTTAATCAAGTTTACATTTACATCAAGTTTACATTTAAAACACAATTTTACACAAATTATGACTAATACTAAATAGTCTATCTACATAGTCTAGTCTAAATACACTAGTCTACTATATTTACAATTATTAATATTAGTAACTAATGGTTTTTAATTTATTTTAAATTTTCCCACACACTGAGGTAAAGTCTACTGCAGCACTGCAGGTAATTCTTTCCAGTTTTTTATTGTCCGGTTAACGAAAGAAAATTTACCAATATCGGTTTCTGCCTTCTCCCCATAATTTTGCAATTGTGGTCATGACGACTAATGAATGATGATTTTAAGAGTCGCTTCTGAATATACTTCACTTATTATCCTTCTCCCCTCCTCTCTCCTTAAATACACACACGCATACATACACATATGCACACTCATGTACTACACTACCACGCATGTTGGATAACCAGACGGGAGTTTGAGGCTTGTTCCGTCTGTGACGGTGCTCCGTTGGAGAGGTGTGTACCTGGAGTAGAAAAAGAGAGAGAAAAAATGCAACAATCCGACGTATAAGTTAACGATGGATCTCAAGTTCCAGAGGAGAAGAAAAATCAACACCTCCCCGGACGCAACAAGCACGACACTCACAGGTCTAATGACCTAAGAAGTCAACGCGCCCGCATCTAATAAATACTTCCTCTCTAGGTTGCTGTGTTGAAATTGGCAACAAGGCTTCCTCTGTTTGATGGGTTCAATTCCCGATTTAAAATTATAATTTGTTCGGATGCAATATGCAATGGCTTGTTGTTCGACTGCTTGTAAACTTTCAGGTTAAAATATTGACTTGAAATGTGCAGTGACTCGCCGGTGGGATGAAACATCAAAGAGTTATATTGAACATGCGATCAAGGCCATAGGATAGTAGTTAATGGACTAATGAAATTATCAAATGAGGGCAAAATCACAACTAAACCTTAGTGATTAAGGATTTCGTTCGTTTGGTAACATATCTTTCACTTTTGATTATACACCAATATATAATTATTATACAATCATATGTTAGGTTGGAGCTACTGAGGGATATCCTTTCTCAAGACTAAGTATAGATTTGGTGTGAGAGAAAACGAGAAGGTATTCACATAACAGATTCTCTTTTAGAATGGTTAATTTTAGGAAGGATGTTTGTTTTCAGAGCTGAAACACGTCTAATATATTTGAACTTTTAGTTAGGGGAATTTTTTGTTTCATTCGTAAGATGAATATATCATGCAATGAATAATTTAATGATATACATCGGAAATATAATAAAATGAATGTATTAATAATATTTCTTTTCCACAAAAAAATTACATTGAATTACCCTCTAAATATACTAGTCTAACTTTAAAGTTTCTTCCGCGTAATTATAATGTAAAGATAATTATACATTTAACTGAAAATAATGTATGTTTTAAACAATGAAGTTTAATAACTTGTACAATAAGTATTCATCAACATTCAACTGTTTTCTGGAGGTACGGCTACGATAATCTACATTTTATTGATTAAACAACGTATATGGATTTCGAACAATTTATTTTAACAAATTAGCAAACTTGTTTGTTAATTGTTAAATGATTTTCGTATTTGAAAAGTGAGCAGATAAAAAAATACGCAGTAGCCTGCACTAAAATAAATATATTTCACACGTCCTTTGTGAAGCGACGCCTCATTAAAACTCTTAAATTACTATGAATATCGTACCTGTAATTCAGTAGCAAACTAGACATAAACAAGTGTCAATTAATATTTACAGCTATGACACTCGCAGCCAGCTGATTCTGGGTAAAAGTATAATATCGCTAATTATGATAACGCTATCAATTTTTTTAACAAAAGAAGACTTACCTTTTACACACCATTTCCCTTTTCAAAACTTTTTTCACCTACTTTTTTGCAGCTTAATCAGTCCCAAACACTCGACTTTCCGCGCGTGATCTGTAACTTCTTATGCTTGTCCCCTTCTCTCCCCTTTAGACTTCAAAACGTATTTTTTGCCAGTTGTTATTTATTTCACTTAGTGCCTCTTTTTTCTTTCCTTTCTCATATTCTTCATCATTTACAAGAAGGTTGTTGAAAATTAGAAGAGGGAAAATCATTAAACCTTTTAAGTTTATGTGTTTTTTCCGGTTCGTGTGATTCTGACAAGAAATAAAATAAACAATAACGCTTTATAGGTCTTTCTCCGGGCTCCGTAAATTACCTCCGTAAGCACGTGTCCAAATGCTCTCTAGAGGCCACAATTGCTGTCCAAACGCCGTTTTTCGCCAAAGGATTTTTCTTCATTTCCACCGTAATTGGAGAAAATACCTTCCACTCACTCTTTCGTCGGCGGGCTTCAGTAACTGTTGGTTCAGGCAGTTGATTCTACTTGTGACTGTATTGGACTGCTTTGCTTTCTCGAAACTTCAATGAATTGTTAATGCTTGTTGACAGCCTTAGCTCCTTTCTTCGGTATATTTTAAAGGAAATAAGTACTTCCTTTTTCTTCACAGATTTTTACAGAAAATAGAAGACATTGAAAGAAACAATTTACAATTATAGACTTCGCATGAAGTTTGTTCACCTAACGTATTTTGTTTAGTAGTTTTACAGATCAATTACATATACAAATCTTACTAGGCCATTTCAACGACTAAAGATTGGTCCGTACTTTTCATCTGTACAGTAGTTCAGATGTTTCATTCAAATATCCAGTGAGAGGGTGAAGAAGAGAGAGGAAGAAAGGGAGAGAGGGAGAGAAAGAAAAATAAAAGAAAGAGAAATAGAATAAAGCCAAAACAGAAGAGAAAATAGACATCTTGCAAATGTGTGTTTATGAACAAGAAAATAAGAGTGCACCACGATTACAATTTTATTTTGCAATAAGTGTAAAATATCATTTACATTTTGTAACAAATTATGTGATCCTAGGGGTGAAAATAAATGTCATACAAACTGGCGGAAGGTAAACTGTACAATCTTGAAAAAAAGATAAAATCCTCTTAAGAAAAATGTTCGTTATTTGCCGATTGCAAGAGCGTTCACCAGGAATGTGTTCCCTCTGCAGACATTTCGACGGGGCTGCCTCAAAAAAGCTTGCCAGGGCTGGTTCGCGTCCCAAAAATAGGAACAATGTAAATACATAAATTCCCAGGACAGAACGACACCGTCCGCGCCGGTGCGTGGAATGTTCTATTTCTGGAAAGCGCCGACTCAAAACCGGAAGCTCGCACAAGCGATTCCCGCTTTTTGTGAGCGAAGCCTCGACCGCGAACGGCGGGGGCGGCGGAGGCGGAGGCGGCGCCGGCGGTGGCGGTGGCAGCGGATTCGGCGAATACGAGGAATCGACGGTGGAAATGAAAGAGAGGACAAAAATGTAGACTACAGTACGTTTCTTTTTCACTTTTCTTTCTTTCTTCAGTTTTTGTGCGTGCCCGTATGTATGTGGAAATACTTCAGTTTGATCGTGAGTGTGTATGCTGAGCTATTACCATTCAACCATGTAAATGGGACGTTGATGTAGCAAATACCTAAGAATGCACAACGTTTTAGTTTTGAACGATAAAAAAGGTTCAGACCGTAACAAATAGTTTATATAATGCATTCACTGAACCATATTCTCCTGGCTCTAAAGATCAGTGAGTCGCGACACATTAACAACGACTCGTATATTTATCTTTGAAGTGGTGCTGCTAAAATGCTAAATTATTACTTTTACACTTATTTCACATGAAACCTTTGATATAAACTATTATTCCTAAGTTTCAGCAAATCAACTGAAGCTGTAATATTTTCACTACATGAGTTGAGCGTTTTGTAAATGATGAATAAGATAAAAACGTTGATAAATTGCAGAACTATTTAGATACCTCTGTATATCCCAAGGTAGAACGTTAATGAACATAAATAGCTACGGATATATACATCGTTAAAACAATGATTCTCATTGAAATCTTGTATAAATCAGTTATTGAAATATATTAAAAGAATAATAGAAAAACTGGGTAAAACTCTTCATAAAACTAAGAAAATCAACGAGAAGAAAAATCAAGAGACTGAAACATATACAAGGATAAAGTGAAAGTGTGTGTTCTTGGAGGGGGTGAATGAATTGGCCCTGGAGTTCGAACGAGTCAACCGTGGCGTGGGTGGCAAGGGCAGGTTTCCCCCGAGTCCCAGGAAGCAAGGAGGGCTGTTTCCACGCGTCTATCTTGGGATGCACTTCGTCAAGATAGAAAGAGACGCCAACGGGAGAAGCGGCTGCCGTACAGGCGACTCAAATGTCTTATTTCGTCGCGGCTTCAACCCAGAGAACTATTTTTGAAAAGAGGAAGAAAATCTTTAGAATTGAATTCTTAATATTACATTTTTCTTGACAATGAAAGACTAAGCAGAATTTAAGCGAAAACAGTTTTATATTATGTTTTAAGTAGTATTTGGAAAACAATGTTATCCAACAACTTATTTTTCCAAGAATTTGATAAATATATCTTTGCATCTTTCGTAAATGCTCAAAAAATATATTATTACACGAGCTAAGAGCTTGACCCAGCTGGGGCGGTGTTCCTCTCACAGAGATGCTTCGAGAGGGGAAACCTGCCATTCAACGAGATGGTCATCAGCTGTTTTATTTGACACTTCCAGATATTTAACAGGTATTCTGTTTACGGCAATCAATACCAATTCAGTGAACGTGCCTCAAATTAGAAAACCATCACTCAACCCACCGTCGGGAGTACAACCTAAAATCTCCCGGTTTGCTAAGCTTTGGTTGTGAACCACATTGCATCTTTAGAAAAAACCATATGGACCAAAACCAGTGGACGAATTATTAGCTAACTGGTTTATCATCTGCCAGAGCAAGGTTGCAACACTAGCAGAGGTTCGCGCAGTTTAGTAAGGGAAAATACACATTGACCTAGTTCTAGTAGCATGTAAAATAATCCTAGCTAAATGAATGCAGTAAAAAATTAGTTCCTCGGACAATTCTCATTTTAAGTAATGTCATTAACTTATCCGGGAAACCTAAAAAATAACCATCATTGGAACGGTTGACTTGGAGCTTCCTGGTTAATACGAGAGACAAAACCTACCGGCAAAGCTGAGAGCCAATAAAGTGTCAGTTGAAAATTTCCAATTAATTCACTAATGTCGGGGGTGAGTCAATGGATCAACCTCAAAGTGACTCGGTATTACAAACGATATTTTAAAATTAGAATGCAGTTTTATGTAGAATGGTTGTTTAAATGCAGAGCTGTGCTTTACGCACGTCATCAAGATTGTTTGCGACAGACGAAAGTTTAGGATAATGACCATTCATACAATTAAATTGTGAGTAAAAATGTTAATAAGCATGAATGATACAAATGTCTTATATTAGTGGGCATGGGGAAACTTAGAATTTCCTAATTTCGTAAAATAGGAAAATGAAGAATGAAATATCTCTTAACACCGGGAGACCACAAAAGCCTGGTATAGGATAAGGCAATCAAATACCAAACAATTTTAACTGAAAAAACAACTTCCTTGTTTATTTACAATGTTTAGAAAATGTGTAGTATTTTTATCTATATGAGAATTAAATAGGAGTGTACAGAATTGTAATGTGTGGTTGCGATAGTTTCAAACTCTCTTACAAGAGTGAAGACAAAATTTAATTTTCAAACTTAATTTCTGAAAAAAGAAGATTTTTCAATTATTATGGAATAGCATTCAATGCACAGAATGCCATTATACTGTTAAGTTTAGAATATACGAAGATTCTTCCAAGAGAGTTGGTCTTCAAACTGGGGTCTCAAGAGACAAGCGTTTACAAAATTTGAGCTGCGGGAAGATGTAATTTATGGCACTCGCACACTAAAGTTTAAACATTAGGTAGTATATTTTTAAAGTTAAATATGTATTATGTTTTAAAGGAGTGAAATAAACAATATTAATACTAAGGGCTTGAAAATTGTAAAAACCTCCTACTGTGTATCCATGATGGTTTATGCACCTGTCAGTTGTGTTGGTTAAGCGTTAAATCAATTCCTCTGAGGACAATAAGTAATGTATAGTACCTTTCAATACATTCATTTACACCTATTTTCAACTGACAAATTGACGTTCTGTTCGCGACATTTCCAGGACTCGATAGAATACAAACGCATCATCAAAATATAAAATGTACTCATCCGTGCGTACACATCTGCACTGTTTGAAATGCATTCCTCGGTATTTTTCCGCGAACGCCTGCTTCGTGGAACAAAGCAATCTGTTTTTACTTGTAAAATACAACAATATATTTAATCACTATTCCACATTACAGAGTATAAATTGTAATTTAAGAGAGATAAACTGTCACATATTTGAAATGCGCATGTCGTATCAACTGTACATATAAGTTTTACCGCAATGAACCCTGAATAATGAATATTGCCTTCTCTTCTCACATACAGACTCCGTGTCGTAGTTGCAATAATATTTTTGAAGATAATAGTTTTTCAAAAATATCGCTTTACTTTTTCGTCCTTATTCGCAAGGAGATAAAGTAGTGAAATCGTGCACTGGGAAATTGCAAATTTTCGACGAAAAAACATTTTTGCTAGACAATGAAATCGAAAAAGTGGAGAAATCATGTTAAAATGAAACAGTTTCTTTTATGCCTGAGGCATTATTTAAATCAGAAAATAATAGTTTTTTTGAGTTAACTGGAGAACGCCTAAAATATCAGACATATGCTGTTTACATTATGAGAAACTTTTCGAAACGTGAATATGTCAATACATGTCGTACATATTAGCTTGATGATTATGCTAGAATATTATCAATTTAGAATTTAATTTCCTCTTCTTGACTACTTTCTCTTCGGATATTCATTAAATGGTGGCCTGCACATTATTTTATAAGGGTGTAAATACATGTTCACCTTAACGAGCTTACAGTATTCAAACTAACAAATAACTATAAAAAAATTTTATTCGTAGATATAACACATTTCCGTTTGTTAAGTTGAAGTACTCGTTCCTGAAATGACGTCATACATTCATGGTATTATTTTCATTAGAGATGTTTAGTTACAAATAATGCTCCTTCCTTTATAGTTATTGATAACACCGACACACAAAAAATGTCAAACCGAAAGACTTGACACATGTTTATCTACGTACCCTCTCCCTCAGGAAAAAATGTCGTTCAAAATTCTATCTTCCACACTGCGCCGACAAACTTGGACACCCCTCGGCCTGGGGGAGGGCAGGGGGAGGGACGCGTTGACCAATCGCTAGCAGGTAGAACCACAGTTGTCTGTGATTGGTGCAACATCCCAAGGGGCAGAAAGAACGCTGTCTCAGGGGGAGGGGGCTAGTTCGTTTACGTACGAGACGGAAATATCGTCATATTTCCCTGCCGAAGGAGGTAGTTTGCCTGCGCGTACGCCACGACAAAAAAAATATTTCTAAGCGGGGTTTTCCGTCCAGAATGATTGTCTATAGACCAGTAAATATTTATCATTTTAGCAAAATTTATTATAACTTTTAGTAATCGATTTGTAACTCCTGACAAACTGCTATTTTGAGATATTCATTTCAGGCACAATTTGCGGAGCCTTCCCGGCCGTTCTAACGCATATTTCGAATTTGTTTATAAAATTATAAATTGTTGCAAAATTGTTAATTCGCTGTTTTTGGTTCTGGGACATCGGGAGACTCTCCCCACTTTAGATTTGCAAAATTTGGAAATTGTTTATAAATTTGCAATTGTTGCAAATTTTTTATTGTCTAATCTGAATGGCTTTAAATGTGATGCAAAATTCCGGAATCCGTTCGGTGCTATTATATCTCGTTCTCGAGATATATGTAATTGTTTATAAGAAATTAACATCTTAGTAGACCCCATTTGTTTGCGCTTAATTCATTCGCGCTAGCAGAATAGCGTGGGATGGGCATACTGAAAAAACAGTTCTCCAATGCCGCGCTTTTGCCTGCCACAGACGCTTAAAATGCACTTGCTTGTAAACAAATTCTGTGGCCAATTTAATTATGCTAAATTCGTATTTTTACGGCGAGTATGAGCATAAGTTTTTTTATTTGGTTTTTATATTCTCTTTTAAGTCCTACAATTTTCAAGTCGATATATTTATCAAATAGGAAAGAAATTGATTATAAAAAATATTTTTCAAGGTGCATTACGCCCAAACAATTGTTTCTGTTTTTCTATCAAAGGGGTGTTGAGCAACCGAATAACTGTATTATTAATTTTTTAAGTCCCCTGTTAACACCGAGAGTCAGAAACTATTTGTTCCTCTTGTTTAACCATTACTATTAAAAATAGGGAAACATATTGCTTAGCTGTTTGCTATAAACTGCACTGGATTGGATGAAGGTAGTGTTAAGGTTTTCAAATACAGAAATATTCAATTTTGTGTTTTGAAAGATCACATGAGTAGAATCACACATGACAATATTTACACAAGTATAGAAATTTCTATATAAACGTATATAAACTTTAAGTTAATATTTTCAATTCCATTTATCATTCCTTTCTAAAACTGTTAATTTGATGATTTCATTGTATAATATTCAAATCAGAGCTTGATGTGCTAAATCTACGCATTGTTAATACATATTTTTAAACAACATTAATATATTTAATATACATTTAAAAGGTTTTTAGATTGGCGAACGTTTCAATGAAATTTCATGAATTCCTAAATGCTTGAAAATAAATACTTGTAAAATTAAATAATTGTAGCGTGTAAAAATATAACAAACTCACGTATTTGGTAAAACGAGTTGATATTACTAAAAGAAAGCAAAACAGATGTTATAACAATTCAAAGAGATTTAGCGTTTGTTTACAGTTTAGTAAATATCAATGCACTAGCATTTCCCAGTGAAAATACATAGAACGAACTTGGTGGTCAAGTGATATGACCTTCCCAACACAGACTACATTTCAGTATCGTCAGAGTTCGAAGGTGGTTTGTTGGCCGCCATTCTACGAATCTATCAAAACCTTGAATTTTGCTCGACCATCTGTACAGCGAGAACGTAGCGGTTTATTAAACGGAAACGGGCCATTCGAGGTATCTAATGTGCACTCTTTGAAAACGTTTAACCATTATAAACTATCCCCAAGAAAAATATCAAATAAACAATGTTAAAGGTCACCAGCTTAACATTGCCTTTACTATTTGAATGTTTTCAACATCCCCAACACCAACAGAAAACCCATGTTTTTACAGGTTATTATAAAACCAATTCAATAAATATAAGCATTTATTCACGTTATTATTTCTTTTAAAACACTCAAATATCTACGATGTTATTTTATTCATGTCTTCATCGAAGATCTGAGATTAAAAAACTGATAAGCAGAGAAAATTAAAGTAATTTTGAGTGACTGATGAAGTTGAATGATCAAATGAAAAACAATGTTTCTTGCTTCATATAATGCTATCGTGTTTAACAGACATGTAATTACATGTGATACCTATATTTAAACATCCAAACTAATGAAAATTTTCAAAATTAAAATCATCAATAAACGTTGATTCATCAGCAAGGGTTATATTATTAAATATTTTGAGAATCATGTGCTCCTGTGTGAATAACGTAGTAAACGTGATTCGTATGATCCAGTTGCTCAGAATAATGCAAAACCTGCTAGACACATACACTAAACATAATAGTTGTCAAATAGTTATTTACGACATGAGTATCATAAGATATCTTATTACAATACGAAATTGGAGAATTATCAAACAAGACTCTTCAGCCGAA
>BLKR01012637.1:0-17657 GCA_011170035.1 Teleogryllus occipitalis
CAATAACTTTGAAATAAAGTACTGTTAAATAACACAGATGAGTTGTTAGATAATTAATAACAGTGGGCTTCAACTCCCCAATCAAACATCCCCGAACCTCAAGACAACAATCGGATCTGAGTAAAAACTTACAAGTAAATTTAAAAAATAAATTAAATTAAATTCACAGGATTCATAGAGAATACACAATTTGGATAATTGTGATAATAGTTGTCCAGTCGGCATATCAGTTGGCAAGTCAACAATATTACGAAAAATCTGACGATATACAACATGCATGTTTTGTGAAACATTTCATAAAATGATTTGGGTACCTTTCATAAAATTCGTTTTATAATAAAGTGTGACCATTCGCGCTAGACATTACATAAATTTACACTATGTTAGAACGGCGATTGTTGATATCCATGCAAATCTACAGGGTCTTACAATGGAAGATGTAAAACTGCTTCACAATTGTTCTGAATATGATAATTGATATTATAAAACGTTTTCAGAATTTCAGTACACACCTATCAAAAGATGATCAAGGAACTGCATCTTACAAGTGGACTCTAAAGATTGTGCGATAGGTAACAAATCAATTTGGTGAAAAAGTAGGAGTATCTCGTGGTTCTTACGAAATTATTTGGCCTTACCAATCCAAGAGAGTTTCGAGCATTTTATATACCGTTAGAGATACGGATGTTTTCTAGGGATAAAAAGCGAATTCCGTTCTTTCTGAGAATAGTATTTATTTCTCTTCCAAGAATGGAAATTCCTAGGGTCGAATCCTGCCGTGACATTCGTTGTGTATTGACCGGAGAAACCACGGAAAACTACCGATCAGAGCAGCCGGCCGCTAGAATCTCCTCGTGACTAAACTCGTCTTAGCTGACGAAGCTAGAATCGAAAATCCTGCCGTCGAGACTCGAACTCCCAATCAGACGCATGCAGTGACATCAGTTGATGCCTTGAGCCACTGTTCCCGGTTTCATCCGTAGGTTTACATCACTTCACACAGCAACATATTTTACTGTCGGTGAAACGTAATTACATTACCCATCGTTTCAATGCAAGAAATCGTGTACATCCTTTGCTATTTTTGGAGCAACCCAGTCGGCGCAGATCCTTGAAAACAATTGCACAAATAACAAGCTTTTAGCGCCTCGTAGAATGCAAAAGAAAGGGCGACTTAGCCTTCAAAGGAAAACATTCGAATTTCAGATTTCTAGAGGCCAAATTTTTCCTTGCGTATTTTACTAGAGACACTCATTCTCATATCTCGTAAAGCAAGACGCGCGGAAAAGCGCAAAGAGCGCACGAGACACCGTTGTACTGCTGCGAGCAGCGCTTTGGCGACACACATCTAAAGAAACAGTTGAATGCGTGCGCCGTTATCAGGGACCACTGGGATCTTCCCGTTCCATGTCGCCGTTTGGGCACGCGGTGCCGGTTGCGTACCCTGCGCGGGGAGCGCCAGTAAGGGATTGAGAGTGACCCGACGCGTCGACTTCTTTGATTCCATGAGTGCAGTGATTGATTGATTTTTTTCGTGTTTCCGGGCGCGTCAACTGCTTCGGTCATTAGTCCCGTTAGTGTAGTGCATGTTTTTCTCGGGAGATGGCGGTGATCTTCTCCCGCTGGATGGCGAGATCCGGCGCCGACCTACCGTCGGCTAGTGGGGTTTCCCCCTAACCAGGACTCTCCCACCAGCGGGACACCGCCCCAGCTGGGACTAACTCTAAGCTCCCGACCGGTCTCCCGGAAATGTGGTTGTGTAGTGCATGTTTGTGTAAGTGTGTGTTAAGAGGAGAGGATATGACAAGGAAGAGGAAGGACAGATCGCGCGCGGTCCGTGGCCCGTTTGGTAGGGTACTGCTCCGGCATTCACCTGGTGTTGATCGGAGAAACCACGGAAAACTACCGATCAGAGCAGCCGGCCGCTAAAATTTTCCTCCAGACAGCGACTGAATTCGAACTAGCTGAAAAGCTAGTGTCGAAAATCCTGCCGCCGTCAGATGAGTGTGGTGCATGAATAGCCCGGAGCTGGCGATGTTCCTATTCCGCTAGTACATGATATCTAGTGCCGAGCAACACGTCGGCTTTCGGCGTTTTCCTCCTCGCATACCTCCCCAAACGGGACAATGCCGGGCCCGTGACGAATTGTAAGCTCCAGACTGGTCTCACGACATGTGTGGTACTGTAGTGCAATGAAGTGACTGTGTGTGTACGTGTAAGGGAAGAGGAAGGAACAAGTATGAGGAAGGAAATATGACGCACGGTTTACGGTCTCTTTGTTAGGCTACTATTCAGGCATTCATGTATTGATTGGAGGAACCAATCAATAGCACATACTTCTTGCTCATACGTCACATGCAATTTTAACTGTTTTTGACGAAAATAAATTAAATCAAACCACAGAAAACTACCAAGCAGAGTGGCTAGATCTCTAATTTCCCTCCAAACAGCGGATGAATTCAATCTAGCTTTATGGCTATTGTCACAAATTCGCCACGGCCGGGACTCGAAAAGTAGAACCTCCCGGTCAGCGACGCCGCAGCAGAAGCGGATGTTGTCGCTGAGTCATTTCAGCCGATGAAGAGTTGCACGATAAATGGCATGCACTATCTGTACAGTCTACTTATGCAAATTTTCACCCATTATCTGCAGGTGAAGTAGCACTAGTGTATCTACGCTCAGAGTGTATCTGTGATTTGCAGAACTCACATTTAGTAGAGCTCGACCATTTACGACCAAATGTTTCAAGCACTCATCGTAGGGAAGCCTTTAGGAATGTTTAGGCGAACACGTCCGTAGTTCCATGTTAGCAGAACAGTATCAAATTAACCTGTATTATACGACCGAACGGAACCGTTCATCATGGACCTGGACAAACGTGTTTCGTTACTTGATGAACGAAAAGCACTGTAAAAGGCCTCTGATTCATTAAACCACAAAGGAAGCATCAGCAGGAATATTTTAGAAGTAATGGCGAAACGTGTCGCTAATAGTTTCTGCCAAACATGAACCTACACTCACTAGTGCAATAGGAGTGTCAAATTTGTTTTACAAATATCTCTCTGATGTCATATCAAACTTATCTTGAATCAAAAATAGTACTCAGCGAACAGTTTTAACCATGTCGCTTCTTGTTGCGTATACTGTTCGAAGACTGAATTCTCCTTCAGTCGAAGCAGTGTGACTACAACTGTTTGGCAGAATCAGCATATTCGTCGCGCTGGAAACTTCCTTCGTCCGAGCCCGGATCCACGGAAACAGACAAAAAATGAAAATATAGTACCGTCGTACGTTGGCAGTCAGTAATAGACCCTTTCCCAGGGACCCTTCCGGAAAGCAAAGTGAATTCATGAGAAGTCATTCTCCCACGAGATGTAAAGTAGCAGTGTGTCTCGGGAGGGACCAGTGGAGAAGGTCCACTTGTTTTTGGACGGCGCCTGCGACGGACCGGGCCGAGAACCGGTCGTGCGTGAACTCATTTACCTTCCCTGATCCCACACGCGGCAAGCACTTGCTTTCACTTCGAGGAGAGCTCCAGAAGCTACATCTCGGATGTAAATTTACTTTCAAATAAGTGTCAAGAACACAAAATATTATGGTTTTAAGGGTATGAAATTCTTTTCTCATTGATGGTTCAAAGATATGGGTGAATTTCTTATTTACCGAAACTCAAATGTATAAAAAAGGAGGTGGTATGCAATAAATTGTAGATCAAAGCTTGACACATCCAAAAATATCTATTTGGAGATTAATATAAATTATTTTTCTTTCTATACGAGCAACGTCTATAAATATGAAAAATATCACGAACAGGTTGAAATTCGTTCACATTCGCGGCTAAAAGTCAATCTCAGTCCTACAATAGGTGGATTAGACCAACATCTTTATAGCATTTTATTTGATTTTTTACAAAAAAAAAGTAAAAACTGTATGTAACGTATGGAAGAAAAGTACAATATAACATAAAAAAACTTAAAATATAAATTATAATATAATGTAAACATGCATCCCAAGGCCTAGGTTCTTGCCAGAAACGATAATATAGGTGGCGGTAGAGTTGTGTTATATAACCGACGACGATGGTTTGAAGAAGACATATTTTTTTGGAAAATGAATAATTGCAAAAACGATCTCTAAGGCAGAGAGAAATCGTGAATAAAGATAAAGGGGCAGACAAAGTTGGAATAGAAAACAAATGGTTCAGATGCAATGAAAATACGTGAGAAATAATAACAAAGTGAATAAACGCACGGGTTCTGAAAATATTTTTGGCTACTTATCTCTTCTTGACATCCCAACGATATGATTTCATCTACTTTTTTTGCATAGAACTAAGATTGTCAATTAAAGTCATTGACCATTAAATTAAATTTCCTGTATTACAATTGTCACTAAAGACAAATTATTACCAAACACACGATTACGACGTACCTCACATCTTCCATCACATTATCCATGTTTGGCAGAGCAACCTACAATATCGTTGTTGATATTTTTTACTTGAATGTTTTTCGTTGTCCGTATTATATTTTTGGATAGAAAAATACTATAATAACAAAAACACTGTCATAAGTTTCACATATGAGTAAATAGAACATTCCTTCACATTAAAATAACCAATGATGAAAGGTCTAAGAAGCAGAGGAAAATTTTACGTGCTAGAAAAGCCTCGCTTTCGGATAAAAGGAGGAACGTTGTTACTAAATACAAAATGGCTAACAATCACTTGGATCTGGCCGAATAACAGAACACATTTCCTTCCCTTTAATTTTTTTCAGTGCCTGACGGTGGCAAGTGATAGTTTGGGTTTTGGACATTGTCTACTCTCCAAGGTCGTAGTTAGGGAGGGCGGAATAATTGAAACCTTCCCTGAAATAATTTTAATACGGAGGTGTGAGTGTATTCTAATTGTATAGGAATATGTAGTTGACTTATCGTCGATAAATCTAGTATTTATTGTTATTCGGTCTAATAATCAATATTTTGAAAATGGTTTTTTGTTATTTTTTGTTTGTTTTTGCAATTACATCCTAATAATATACTAATGAATACGAACACAGTCAAATTAAATTCCCGGGAGATTACTAATGTTAAAATGGTACTAAACCAGTTTTACAAACAGATTTGGGGCGATGTACTACAATAAACAAAGATGTTTTAATATAGACAACCATTCAAGTATTAACAGCACCCGACGCAGATCAGCTTCGGAAATCAGACGAAAATCACTGCATTCAACGTGATATAGACATTGGCCCGTAATGTTTGAAATATGTTACAGAGCATGCACAGAAAAGTAACTTTTTGCGTCAAATGTGGCGACGGAAGTACAACAAAAAATACAAAGAAAAACTTAAGCAAAAAGTAAAACTGACAGGAGTACGTCATGATGTACGTCATGAGCGGTCATTATTTACGGTCGCTTTTAACTGCTTGGTCTTATAGCGAACACTGTGATTTTAACACTGTGGTAACTGTAAGGAGAACTCGTAAGGACAACATGAACTCACACAAACATCGATGCCAGGAGGATTCGAGCCGACGTAGCCACGCCCCTCCAGCCTCAGCGGTCTCGCCTATCCAGACCGGCTAAATTTGAGGTTTGATTGAATTACGTGTGCAGTTTAAAGTGAAATTACACGAAATTGACCAGTACTATTGGCCATAGAAAGTTAAATTGCTACTTGAACTCATAGGTCTGGGAGACATTGCAGCGGAGATGCTTGGGGATAACGGAACATGGAAGTTAGTGTGATTAATTTCTGGTATACCTTTGGATATAAAGGAGAAACATCATGGCAGCAACAATCGAAAAAACACTGGCTAGTGGCACAAATGTATGCTAGACCGGTGTAAGATTTTGTAAATTCTGATCACACACTTCGATGGGACGCAAGAGAGGGTTAAGCGTGATTTAAGGTCGAGAGGGAATGTATCAAATTGAAAGACTCAATTGGCAGTGGTATCTGTGTAGTTTACGGTGATACTGACGATTGGATTCACATCCTTTTAAATTGCTGTGGTACCGAAAAAGGAGAGAAAGATTGATTGATCGATCGTTAGTGATTCCGGGCGCATCAACTACAATGGTCATTAGTCGCGTACGTGTAGTGCGTGTTTTTGCTCCGGAGCTGGCGGTGGTCTTCCTCCATTGTATGGCGAAATCCGGCGCCGAACTTCCGTCGGCTAGCGGGGTTTTCCCCAACCAGGTGTCTCCCACCAGCGGGGCACCCCCCCCCCAGCCAGGACAAGCTCTAAACTTCCGATCGGTCTCTCAGCAGGTGTGTTAGTGTAGTGCATGTTAGTGTGTGTATGTGTATGGGGTGAGGGTAGGACATGGAAGAGGTAAGAAAGATTTCGCGCTGTCCGTGGCCCGTTTGTAATGGTACTGCTCCGGCATTCGCCTGGTGTTGATCGAAGATACCACGGAAAACTACCGATCAGAGCAGCCGGGTGCTAGAATTCTCCTCCAGACAGCGAGTGAATTCGACCTAGCTGATACGCTAGAGTCAAAAACCCTGCTACCGTCGGAACTAGAACCTAGGACCTCCCAGACAGGATTGCAGTAGCATCAGTTAATGCCCTGACCTATCTCTCCCGGTGAAAAATGAGAGAAAAATGTATGAAAATGGAGAAAGAATAAATATTATTTAATGGTATTTTTATCAACGGATTTTTTTTGGCTAAAATGGTGCCCACATTAACCCGCAACAATTTCATGATCATTAATCATTACTTATTTGACTCAGTGTGCCACATTAGTCCGAATACGCCCAATTTTACATTAAAACCATAGAAATAGACACTTTTCAAATGGCCATAGCTCCGTAAATGTTTATCCAAAATGCTTTTAATCTGAATAACGTTAAATTTGGAAGTCTGTGTGAACTTTGCTTCACGCAATTTAACTATTTCACTGCAATCGACTAAAATTGCGTCGCGCGCCATCACTATTAACTACTCACATTTGTGCCGTACTGCTCTATCTGATTTCTTCATTCACTCTTTGGCTCCATTGAACAAATTTGGAGAGAAATCGAACGGATTTTGATCTTTCTAGACTTTAAAATACCCTATATGACATTTGGAAACCGAAGAGTTATTTTTGCCTCTTTGTTTGTGTGCTTGCAACAGTGCCGCTGAAGGACGCATTCTTATTTTCACATTAAAAAAAAACCCTCTCCTTTTTTCAGATTTCGTCTTCGTTTACATCCTCAGTTAATGATTGATTGACACATTCATGTGCAAGCATCACGCAACCAAAAAGGTAAGCAACATATGGCGCCGCAAATTTATAAAAATTAAAAACTTTTTAAACCAATTCTTCTTTTTATTTGTTGCTCCAATTTATATTAAATATTCATTTCTTTTTTCACAAAATTAATAAGTATGATGATTAAATTAGTATTAAATTGTATATATTGTTTAAATTGTTCAATTTCTCTATTCACTTCAGTCCAGACGCGCACAATATGGGTACAAACTATACGTATTATGGTAAGTACTGTATATAATAATTTTGACTTGTGCGTCTTTGTAGATTTCAATTTAGCACTGAATTGAAAGCGAACTCGTTCTTGAGGCTTTACTAAACACTCTAGTGATAGTTCACTGAACGAGGTTATTTGGTGCGAAAACATATGCAAGAAAGAATATCTCACAAAAGCCTCATTAGTTGGAGTAGCACTTTCTACTTAGCACTTTTGTTTGCGGGCTTATACTAAATATTTTCTGTTTGTTAGTGAGTTTTATAGGCACAATTAGTTGACTGTTGAACTTCATTACGTCTTTTCGTAACTATGAAGCTGTGACTTCTGGTGTAGGGTAATGCATTAATGAGTGTGCCTTCTTCAGTAGCGCGGGCCCGGGCGGCTCACGGGGTGGGCCAGCGGGACATCGTTGCACGCTCCGAAACGAAGAGGAAAAAATAGCTCATGGCCTTCCAAATGCTGCAAAGTGTTTTTAAAAGTTAACTTCCAAACACATTTTATGTCAGTTCAAATGTGTTCAATGTAGCCTAAGAGTGAATACAGAAATCAGTCACAGCAATGCAGCTGAAATATAGGTTGTTATAAGTGGTGGCGCGCGGCGCAATTTTAGTCGATTGCAGTGAAATAGTTCAATTGCGTGAAGCCAAGTTCTTAAAAGCAGTGATTTCAAGCTATATATTATTTAAATTAAAAGCATGTTTGATAAAAATTTTCGGAGCTATGGTCATTAAAAAAGTGTCTAGTTCTATGGTTGTAACGTAAAATTGGTTGTATTCGGACTAATGTTCGAGTCAAATAAGTAATGTTTGATCTACATAAAATTGTTGCTGGGTAACCTGGGCACCACGTCAAATAAACATATGTTGACAATAATGCCATCAAATAATATTTATTCTTTATTTTCTAAAAAGTAGGGAAAAGGCCGAAAATATGGTGTGTACAGGGTTTGTGGCACCCTAAATCCATTTTAAAACTTTTGTTGGAGCCTCTGTTATTCTTGCTTAGAAAATAACTTTTTTCGTTAAGCCATTGAATTCTATATTTTCGATACCGCCTTATATATATTGTGAATATAAGAGTTTTCATTATAATATAACAGTGAGAAAACTTATTTATATTGATTGATTTTTACCTGAAACACTAGGGATTTTTGGTTTTTGAACAATTTTGTTTTATCCTTCTCTATATTGAAAATATCCACATGTGCAGAAGGATTGCGCAGACAGATCGCAAGTTCAAACATCGTTACCCCCCCTCTCCAAGCGAAAAAAGGTTTCCATTGTATACATAAATTATGCAGTGTACGTGAAAACCGTTCAGTAAATTATGAAACTTCACGCGTTGACGAACTTTCCTGCAAGTTCTGAGACATAACCGTAGATATCTTGAGCAAAATATGTCCTAGTCGCCTCATCTTCATAGTTTTTCTTTGTCATTATTTAAGATAATATCTGGTTTGCTCTGGCAGTTGTTTTGGAATTTCAACCCTTTTTGGTGATTTTTATGGAAGTCCGTTTACTATGCAGTCTGCTCCCAATCCTAACTTTTCCTTTCTCAGTCTCCTCCCTGTGGACCAAACGAGTATCTCCCTGGACCGTTACGTGCTTTCCGGGGCATGAATGCCTTCTTGAGTTGGGAAGGTGGTCAATAGAAAGTTGTACTACGACTTTCATCGGTATTTTCATTTTTGTCTGTGTCAATAATAAAATAAAACGTCCTAACAGCGGTTGGTCCTTTGTCCTCAAAGAGCTTTCACCACCATTCGTGAAAAAATGGTTTTACAGGAAGTGAGTAGAAATGCGAGTAAAACAAAAAATCAAAATTTGTTTGTTTCGTCTTTGCCTCCTACTTAATAGTATATATTCCATAGTTCTTTCAAATTTTTCGATCCTAAGAATTATAATATTTTGCATAATTTGTAAAACAAACACATACACCGACCATTACCGAAAAAAAAATTTCTAAATCATCAAATGTCATTTCTTTGTCTCGTTGAACTCACGGAAATTATATTTCCAATATAATTCTGTCATTTTCTGTCCATCATAAGTTACCACTCTTCCCACAAAAACACGCCTCTAAGGATAATCTCTTTCATTTAACAATAGTACGCCAACCAAAACGCCTCAATTAATTCATCAACTGATCACATTTCCTGGGCTAGTTATTTTTCTGTAAAATAAAACACTCATTCGTTTATATTAATATAAATATTTTAATTTATTTATTTGTATGTTAATTGCCATTGTATTTAATTATAAAAGAATTCCAGTACGTACTACAAGTTGCGTTATGGCCAACTATTAAGGATGAGAGAAAATCTTCCAAATAAATAACATGTTGGGTTAGTTAGTATAAAACTATATTTGTGGAAATATCTCTAATATTCCATAGACCAGAATGGAATTTAACAAAAAACTCTTTCCCTTCAACACCGAAGGTTCCAATAAGAAAAGCAAAATTGGACAGAAATTAAAAAGTGCAAGTAACGCGTAATGTATTATTTTATAACATTACTGACGATTATTCTGTAAATGGTTGAATATAATTGATAGGATTTTCTCTATGTATACGCAATGATATGTGTGATCGTCAGTATTATAAATATATTTGTACATTTTTCTGTACAAAAATTCAACCTAATAAAAAACACGTCTGTAGAAACTCGCGGCGACTCTCATAGTAGAGGGTGGTGTCGGAGTGTTCAAGTATGTGCGGCCGGCTGCAAGAACTAGTCCCTCATAAAGCGTGGGTAGATTTAATTTAATAACATAATATATATAGTATAATAATTTTATTTCCTTATTCATTTTGAATAAAAAATTTATTTATCGCCAAAAAACAATAAATATTTGTGAAGTAAGGGAATGGAGGACAGTCCGCGCACTTTTCTTGAACTGGAGAATACGTATCCCTCTCTCCATACATAGTCAAACTAATCCAAAAGTAGAAACGAGCGTGTTTGGAAACATTTAAATACTAGAAATGTTCTCTCCTATGCCACATAAGACGTATTTGCATTGATACACGAACTACATATTTGCATCTAGCAAAAAGGGCTCAAAAAACGTGCACATAGTGAAACTTACTGTCCAGAAACTCAGCAAGGGGCCCCTCTCAGGGTTTGTTGAATTGATCAAAGATCAGATAAACCGGACGAAAAACTAGATCGAAAATCTGGTTTACCATGTAAGTGTGGAGTGGTTCGTATCTACAATCGCGCATCAATTCGTCATGAATCCAGCACAATATTTATAGGGAAAGGCAATTGACGACAAACTACCACTAATCATCGGCCTGGAAACGGAAGCCTTTAAGAGCTTAAGTCTTCACCCTCCACTACCTAGTAAGATGAATAATTTCGCGCGTAACTGGCGAGTGCTTGATTCTAGTTCAGTGTTTACCCGAAAAGAGGAAATCAATAACGTAATTTTCTACTACACAAACATGATCGCTGTCGACTGCGGTGATACAATTTTGCGTCATATGGAACCGGACCTATGTAACAGGCCCTAAGTCTTATACCGGATGCTCACGGAATTGCGACACTAACTGAATATGTGAGACGAACGAAGTGAGCGTTTGAAGGGAATTGTAGAAACCGGCGTCTTTTATTATAGGTTTCTGGGCTTTGCTCTAATTAATGGACCAGATAAGCTGACTCAGGACATCAATTGATGACACTGCAGTGCCTTTGATCCAAAGATCATAGTGTAGGAGTCCCGGCGATGGTAAGATTTTCGACATTAGCTACATAGTGTGAATCTCATGGGAATCTCACTCCAAATCACAGACAGCGTAACTATTCACCAGTTTATTAACAAGCCATATTTAAAATATCTATGATCAGCTCTGGTAGACGGTCCCCGGATCGCATGAGCGATCCCTAACTAATTGCAATGAATTGCCTGGCTCGTGGCCCTCGCCTCTAATATCAACTGATGTCTCTGCGCCTCTCACCGGGAGGTCCTAGGTTCGAGTCCTGACAGCGGCAGGATTTTCGACACTAGCTTTTCAGCTAGGTCGAATTCAGTTGCTGTCTGGAGGAGAATTCTAGCGGCCGGCTGCTCTGATCGGTAGTTTTCCGTGGTTTCTCCGATCAACACCAGGCGAATGTCGGAGCAGTACCCTACCAAACGGGCCACGGACCGCGCGCGATTTATCCTTCCTCTTCCTTGTCCTATCCTCTCCCTTTACACACACACTTACACTAACATACACTACACTACCACATATTCTGGGAGATCGGTCGGGAACTTACAGCTTGTCCAGGCTGGGGCGGTGCCCCGCTGGTGGGAGAGTCCTGGTTAGGGGGAAACCCCACTAGCCGACGGTAGGTCGGCGCCGGATCTCGCCATCCAGCGGGGGAAGGTCACCGCCATCTCCCGAGAAAAAAAACATGCACTACACTAACGGGAATAATGACCAGAGCAGTAGACGCGCCCGTAAACACGAAAAAATCAATCAATGAATCAATCATACAAGCCATACTTAAAATATCTATGTTCAGCTCTGGTAGACGGTCCCCGGATCGCATGAGCTATCCCTAACTAATTGCAATGATTTGTCTGATTCGTGGCCCTCGCCTCTAATCACAGTCCTACGCACACGGCGTTCCACCACGTGGCCACTGTTACAAGTGGAATAGATTTTCCTCTACCACTTCCCGACACACGGTTTGCCATAGGAGTATCGCTCGTGAACGCATTGCCCTGGGCGCAAGTTTCGTGCATCCGCACAAGGGCCCCCACTCGGCTCGACAGCTATCCCCGCGACTTGCGATGGCATACTCACGCTCGTGCGGCAAACAACATCACGTGATTCCCGCGACGCCACGCGGATCTGGCTGCGCTTAGTTCCTCCAATTCTTCCAAGTTCTCAAAATACTTCTGCAATGTTCTGCACCTGCGTTCCAGCTTCCACCCCATTGTGACAGCCTAACGGCGTCTACCTTTTTTACATTTATTTTATTACATTTATTTTATTTATTTTGCGTCAAAAAAAAGTTAAAACTGCGTATGACGTGCTATGGGGAGAAGTGAATTCTGTGCACATTTTCAAAATTTTGTGATCCCTACACTGTCATATACTACATGAATTTTGAATTTTAAAAAAAGCTCTCATATAATAAAATCTATTTTCAAGGATAAATGAGCAATAAATTTTGGGCTCTTATCCATGATGTCCTTCGTCAAGGAATAATATTTTATGCCGCAACAACATGGAAACGATAATTTGAATAACCATATTTCCCAATGAATTCTAGAAGACGTGCACAGAAAATGAAGTTACATTTATGTCCAGAAGCAAAACAAGGGGCCATCTCAGCATTTGCTCAATGGATCAGAGAAAGTAGACGAAAAACCTGATCGAGATGGGGGTCATTGACCCGGATGCTGCAGTACAATACTTGTTACAGGTTGTTTATACACATTTATACAGTCCAAATGGTAAATAATGCATTAAGTGTCATTGTTAAAATTAATGTTTCTTTCCTTGTGATGCTATTTACATAGGTGGTGAATACATAGCTCAATTTAAAATAACTCCACATATGTCTGATGGCTTAATAGTTAACTTAAATTAAAACTTGAAACTAATACAAAGGTCGAGGATACTTTTGGGGCTCCTCTAGTCGGGATCTAATTCAGAGAAATGTTTTAAGGAAAATGTGGGAATGGGAACTTATTTGTATTTAGGTTCTATGTGATGGGTTTTTGTCGAATTTGTAAATTGGTAGTGAAGGGATTTGAGATATGTTTGACAAGAAATTGGTAGCTAGATAGGTGATGTGATGGTCTATAGTCTCGAGGTCGAATTCATTATGTAACTCTTTGTTGGTGGCGTCTGCCTATGCCCTAATCATATGACGTAAGCGCCGGCGGGGCTCGAGACTCATGCCTGTAGCGAGGTTTGTTTGCAAGACGTTGCAATAGATAGTGTTCAGCCGCTGCCTGGAAGAGAATTCTAGCGGCCAGCTGATTTGTGGGTAGTTTTCCATGTTTTTCCGAGCTATACCGTCACTAACGGGCCACGGACCACGCGATCTTCCTCTTGCTTCTATCCTCACGCCTTACACGCACTGCACTACTACACATGTCGGGAGATCAGTGGGGGGCGGCTTAAAAATTGCCCCTCGTGAGCGGTGCCTTGCTGGTGGAGATTCCTGGATGAGACCTCACAAGTCGACGAGTAGGTCGGCGTCAGACTCACCCTCCAACGAGGAAATTGATTGATTGATGGGCAACAACCTTCGTTGATTGATTTTTTCGTGTTTCCGGGCGCGTCAACTGCTCTGGGCATTAGTCCCGTTAGTGTAGAGCATGTTTTTTTCTCGGGAGATGGCGGTGATCTTCCCCCGCTGGATGGCGAGATCCGGCGCCGACCTACCGTCGGCTAGTGGGGTTCCCCCTAACCAGGACTCTCCCACCAGCGGGGCACCGCCCCAGCCGGGACAAGCTCTAAACTCCCGACCGGTCTCCCGGGGCGATAGTGTAGTGCATGTTGTAAGTGTGTGTGTAAGGGGAAAGGATAGGACAAGGAATGGGAAGGACACATCGCGCGCGGTCCGTGGCCCATTGGGTAGAGTACTGCTCCGGCATTCGCCTGGTGTTGATCATAGAAACCACGGAAAACTACGGAATAGAGCAGCCGGCCGCTAGAATTATCCTCCAGACAGCGACTGAATTCAACCTAGCTGAAAAGCTAGTGTCGAAAATCCTGCTGCCGACAGGACTCGAACCTAGGACCACCCGGTCAGAGGCGCTGCAGTGACATCAGTTGATGCACTGAGCTACCGCTCCTGGTCCAACGAGGAAAGAACATTGCCATCTCCAGTTATAAAAACATGCAATACATTTTGTGGATTTACGACCATAGTAATTGACGCACACGGAACCGGTAAATAATCAAGTTAATCGCAGAGAGATGTAAAATTTGTGTCCCAGAATGATCCTTGTGCGGCGATTTAACCTTCTGTAATGTTTCACCAGTTGATGAAAATATTTAATGCCAATATAGAAGTGTCAAGAACTATTTTGGTACAACTGCGCCTGACCGTGTCTATCATGTATTTCGTAATAATTACATTAATGCAGTTGTAACTGGTGACAAATTTCTACTAGTATTTAAAACGGTAACAAATATTGAAAGATTTTCCCGATCTATTATCTTAAGCTAGGTCGAGATTTTCGACCAGATTGAAGGAGCAGATGCAGAAACGGCCCTTGATGTGTGCTTTCAATCTCTAAATGAATGTTTCCACCTTAGTGAGCATATTTTTTTAATACATATTATAGCAAATCTCATGTTCAGGATTAATCTTTGTACAGGTAATTCATTCATTATTAAAGTTGGTCTTCGGAATCTGTAGCTCAGTGGTTGTAAATACAGCGGGTCTTGTGGCCAAACGTTAGAGCAAGTTGGTATTGCTAATTGATGTTATTGCATTCTTATAATTTTCTAGAACTACGAAAAGGAGGAAAGGTTTTTGAACAATGGTAAAATTCTTTGTTTGAAAGAGATCGCGTGATCTATTGCTGAACATAATCTGGAATGAGTATCGTAACGCGTTCAAATATGAAATAAGAAAGTATTACAGTGCATAATGAAACAATGGTTAGGGTTATTGTATCATTCTGAGTGTTTCCCCTTACTTATGAGGTTTGCTAAGGTATTTTTGAAATCTCATTTTCAGTTTCAACACGATACAACAAATAATGATGGAATTCCTCTTGTATATTTAGTCGCCAAATGACATCGATAACAAGGCCTGTTGACCAACTACATTCTTAGAATTTTCGAAATCTGGGGTAGAATTGCATTCTCTTTGCAATTCGTGCTTCGTTTAAATCTCAGTAAACAAGTGAAGGATTTAGCGGTTTCATGTGCACGTCGCTCTTATTTCTCAATATATTTGCTTCTGCTCATTTATTTGAAAATTATTTTTGAAAGCAGCGACAGTAAGAATGAAATATGTACTAATTTTGGAATAGCAAATTCAAAACGCTTCAATTATACCAAAGAAAACTAATAGAGGTCATAAGCAATCATATTCAACATTGTTGGATTGAAAAAGAATAATTTCATAATTATTAACTTAATTTCATTAATTATTAACTTTGGCTTTGATCATTCCCATATTAGAAATGTGATCATTTTTGCCTAATTTTTTTTATAAAAGAGAGTTATTTAAAACTTTAATATAAATATTTTCATGTTTTCTTAATTTTTAAAAACGTTGATTCAAAACTTTCGTTGAAAAAAGTATTCGATAGTTGCAAATAAAACATTTAAATCTGTTCAAATTTGTTTCAATAAACTCCTAATCGAGGCCAATTTAAGAAAAAGAAATATCTTTCTCAATATGTATTTTAAGATATCAAAATTAAATGAAATTAATCAGATTACAACTCATTGCATATAACGAGACAACGTAGCACTGATTTCATAAAACTGTATAAAGTTTGATCATGTTCACGCAACAATGAAAACTTGTTTTAATACTAAAATACAGTAAATTATTTGATGTAATTAATGTAATTAAATAAGATTGATATATCTTATTCCGTGGGAATTTTATACTTCTCAAAAACTCGTTCTCAATACTCGAAATCACAATATTAAACTTCACCATCGTGTGAACTTGTATGTAAAAGCACGGACTGCTCGTACACTGCGGCACATCACGTGCTAATTGCTGTTAATTATGCTTGATTATGCAAGTAGAGCCACTAGATACAGGGACCAGTCGGAGGATGTACTCCTTATCGGTGAATTAGTGCACTTAGACGGTCAATTAGTCTTTGGGCCGATTTAATGTAGACGATCCCAGTGAAAGATGGGGAAAAGCAGTTATAAAACTTGTACTGAATGTTTCAAGGTTGTAGAGAATGTAGTCTTTTATTCGTGTATAATGGCAATTATTCATTCGTAGAAATTGCAACATCCGCTGGTACATCGCTTATGTCGTAAACATCAACTCGTGAGTTAATAGCCGTGATTATACGCTCGTTGAATAACATACAAGAATGTAAAAATACGAGGTAATTTCGTGTTGACTAATGTAAAGTGTTTGGAATATGATTTCTTTAATTAATCTAGGAAATGATGATATTCTCCGAAAATTTGGTAAACCCTTTAAAAAGCATGTTAAATTCAAGGAAACTTGAATCTACATGTATGGGACAAAATACAATCAGAGTTACACCACTATTCATTCCAATGGTCCTTTGTTTGCCTCTCGACTCTGAATATACGAAATACCCTTCAGAACTTTTGATAACCTCAAAATGAAGTTATTGTTATAACATTATTTTCTCAAACCACTCAGTACCAAATTTTAGGTCCGTTTTCGTTCATTAAAACGTTTCTAAATACGTTACTTCTATCACTTCCTTCGTTATTACGTGCAATTTTTATTGTGTGTTAAGGAAATTAGCGATGGCACGAGGTCACGGCTCTCAAGTGGATGAGACATTAGTTTCATCTCAAAAAGCTTCGGGAACTCAATGATGAGGTGACTCTGTGAGTGACAGCATTGTCATTGTGCAGAGGTGACTTCTGCAGTCTTGTTATTGACCGCAGATCTTGAAGTTCCCTTTATACGTTTAGCAGTCATACTGTTACGTATCTCTAAGAAGTAATAGTTCTCTGTTCGACCCAAAAAAAGTTGAAGACGACCGCTTTCAGGAAATAAAATAGTCATCACTTCTTTTTGACACCACTGTTAGTTCCAACTGTGAATATAGAAGGATAGAAATTGCTAATGCTAACCCGCTAAAATACTTCTCCGAAACATCGGGTTACATCTGTAGCGAAAATGTGAGAAGCAAGTGTTGGAGTTGCTCGCAATGACTCGAATAAGGAGTCCACGTCACAATCAACTTTGCTCCTCTGTTAAAGTGTGAGGTACTTAAATTTACGATTATTGTTTCGTGGATCATCGTATAAAAAGCCAGTCACTGTCGACTAAGCAATTTTGAGGATCGTTTTGTGAGTCTCAGATGTCATTGGCTTAGTTTCGCTGATCATTTTTCCTCGCCAGTTAAGGTTTCCTCAGACATTGTGGTGCTTCCTCACCTCCTTTTCTTCAATTGGTGTTAAGTATCTTACTCATTATTGAAGTCATTGAACACATTTTCGTGCGAGAGAAAGAAAGCAATGCCC
>BLKR01012638.1:0-17652 GCA_011170035.1 Teleogryllus occipitalis
AATTTATCAGTATGAGCCAAATTAATTTATTGTCATTTTTGTTTATTCTTCAAATTTTGCAAAATGGAAAGACATGATGTAAGGAACATTCTTAAAAAATGAGATAAAAAAGAGCTTCCACTTATTCCACTTTAAATCAGTAGTTCAAAATTCGCCCGAAATGTCAGTTGTTAATACCCGATACGCCTTAACTGTGAACAATAAACAAAAAAGGGGGTTTATTTTCCATTTACGTCTGGGATGCAATACTAGGAACCATCCTGGCATACGTCTTAAGCAATTGAGTAAACTCAGAAAAAAACTCGATCAGGATGGAAGCTTAAGGCCGAAACATTGAGAAAAAGAAATAGCAGGGTTGAGAGTGAAAAACAAAAGAGAAGGGGAAGAAAAGAAAATGGAGGTGGACAAGAGGAGAGAATATCTAACATATATCTTCGTAACTGCTGTTCTAAATTTCGCATTATGCGGTACTCGCCAGATAATCCCACTCTCATGTTGGTGTAGTTTGGCGCTTCAATGAACAGGGACGGTCTCTGCGCCCCACGCAGCATGAACGGAGATGACCTTTTATAACGTGGCGAACGGTCACGGGAGACCATTAGAAAGATGCGACGTGGGCGCGCGATATCGCCTGCTCGACGTGTCATTACCAACTTCCTAAGCAGTCTTCTGTTCAACTCGCGCTGAAAACTAACACAGTAAGTTCTGGGTTGCATAAACGCCGTGCCCTTTTGTTTTTCGCCCGTATGTATAGTCAGGCGCTTTTTAACGAAATACTATAGCGCGGTTTTAGAGACAAAGGTGCTGCAAAATGTGTTTCATAACCCCTCATTGTTTGTCTCAGCGATTCCTTATCAAAAACATTCAAGCTAAATGAATTATACCAAAAAAAATTGCAGAAAATTGAAATATTCAGAAATATGTTAAAATACGTACTTTCGAGTAAATATAGAAGTATATGTCGTTTTGGAGCACGAACGAATATAAAACTTGAATATATCGTTGATTTGACTTGTTTAAGTTACCTTAAGAAAATATGTAATTACATAATTATCCGGGCCCTCATTACAAATGAGAAAGTTGGGGGTTATTTTTAGAAGGGGGGAAATCCTTTACGGAGACCGGTGAAGCCGGTACTGTCGGACTCCCGTTCTTGGTTTACCAACTAAAACCCTAAACCTTCATCTCCTATGTCGTGATATCTCCCACGCGGAACTGTCGCTAGATATTACTTCGCGTGGAAGATTGACTGAGAGCTAATGCTTTAACTTCTTCACTCCCTTTCCTTCATGATCTTAATTTTGAACTATATACTATTATATTCCACTTCTCCTTCGAGCTCAGCTCGTTATATCCATCATGTTTTCCGGGGTCATCACTTGTTGAAGCTTAGCATAATAAGTCTCCCTTTCCGTCTCCCATGCCCTGCACTGAAACAGTGTATGCTCTGCATCGTCAGTATCTTCAAGGCATAAGTTACATGTCGGACTTTCTTTAATCTTGTAATCAGAGAGGTACGTATTAAATCCACCATGTCCCGTAAAGGCCTGGGTTAGGTAATAATTCACCTCCCCAAACTTTCGATCGACCCATCTCTCAATGTTGTTCACAATCCGATGTGACCATCTACCTTTAGCGTCCACATCCCACCTTCTTTGCCACTCTTCAAAAAGTAGCTTCTTAGCCTCACTCTTGATGGTCTCTATTTCCTTGGGGGATAGATATCGATTTAGTTGTCTAGCTTCCTGTAAGGCGGAATACGTCCTTTTCCTTTCCATCGCTGTCAGATCAATAGGTGAGATACTGGCCAATACCAGTGCTGCGCTAGTAGACACAGTACGGTAGGCAGCCACCACCCTCAGAGCCATTCATCTTTGCACTTGTGTATATTTGTTTCTCATAACCTGTTTTTCCAGTGAACTCGCCCAAGCTGGTGCTGCATACAATAGTTGTGAGTGAACTACTCCAGATATCATCCTTCTCTTGGATTCTCGTTGTCCGCCTACATTCGGTAGTATTCTTGCTAAGTTGGATCCAGTCCTCGCTGCCTTTTCTGCCATCACACTTATGTGTGGCCCAAACTTAAGTCTATGGTCTATCTCAACTCCTAGATATGTTACTTGGTTCTTCCAGATTATTCTCTCTTCTCGCAGTCGAATATCTGGGAAGCGAAAAGCTCTCCGATCGGAGACTAACACCGCTTCAGTTTTCCCTACTGCTATCTGGAGGAGTCGTCTATCTAGCCACCTTTTGACTCTGTAGAGTGCTTCGTTTACTCTTAGTTCGAGCACTTCGATATCTTCGCTATGACTTATTATAAGTGTGTCATCCGCGTATCCTATAATCTGCGTGTTTCTTGGGAGATTAATATTCAATATGCCATCGTACAGGACATTCCATAGAAAGGGGTCAAGTCTGGATCCTTGTGGGACTCCGCACGTCATATTTGCCTATATCTTGATGTTATCCAGGTAAATTATCTTCCTTTCATGGAGGTAGTCCTCGACGATCCTTACTAAGTATTCAGGGATCTCCTTATCAGCCAATGTTTCAATGACGTCCTTCCACCTAGCTGAGTTGAAAGCATTCCTGATATCGATTGCTACAAGTGCGCAGAATCCCTTTTCCTCCCAGTTCCATTTCTAGCTGCGTCTGCAATGCGAACTACTTCTATAATCGCATCCGTCGTCGAACAGTCTTTCTGAAATCCATATTGTCTATGAGAAAAACTTATATGTTCCTCCAGTCTTGAGAGTATTAGTCCCTCCAGTAACTTGCCCATAGTGTCAAGAAGGCACAGTGGTCTATACGACGATATCTCTTCCAACAGTTTCTTGCCCTTCCGGAGTAGTATTAACTTTTGTTTTTTCCAGTTCCTGAAAAATTTCCCCTCCTTAAGACATCTATTATAGGCTTCAAATAAAGCTTCATAATGTGCAATCGCTTTCAAATAAAATTGAATTTATCGACGCAGCATTACAATGTGATCTGGGTCACATAGATATAATTTTTGCTTTACAGAACATTAGTTATCCCGTAATGATCTAAACACACTCTAAATTCTTAGTTTTTACCTTGCAGGATATTATTATGGAGCGAGGGGAAAAAAGGGCCCTTCCTAGGGAGGTTCGTGTATTTACGTAAGAAATAATATTAATTCTACCTTCTTGTCAGAATTCAATTTATATGAAGGTGAAAAGGTTTTTGAAATAATAGTCGTACATCTTACACGCTCAAAATTATTTTACTTTGTATCTACAGACCTTCAACAAAGCTAGTTTTAGACTATTCCAATTTCTTAGAAAATCTAGAGATTACTCTGAACAAAATTAGTAATCTCTTTTTTTAAGTCCATTGTTGTATGTGGAGATTTCAATATTGGTTTTCTGCACGAATCTCAGAAAAAAGAGGAGTTTCTCAATTTACTTCGTTCTTTTAATTTAGGTATTACAGTGAACATACTGTCACCAAATCGGATACTCCCTCTATTATATACTTTAATATGCACATTTACTAGCCAACTTTTCATAATTCTAAAAATGTATGCGGACGTGAACTTGTGATGGCCCCTGTACAGGGACCGAAACGTGGTACTCGCGCAACGCGGGCGTGGGTCAGCATCTAATTACCAGAAATCACAACACGTCATTGAGAGGTTTTAATGATAAACACAACTGTGTTCATCGCTTTATTCTATCCGTTTCTCTTTTGTTGCTAACTGATGCTTTCCTTTCATTAAACAATGACAATAAGCACGTAAAAAAACACCCTTCAATGACAACATTAAAAAAATCAATTGACACAAAAATTACAAGAAAAACCATTCACCCTGAAAAACTTACAAAAATTGCATTCATACCGAATGCTCATTCTGAACTATTGCCTTACCAACGCTTAATCCATACAAGTTTAACATTAATTGGTCTTCTACATGAATGCGTCTTCGTAGTAACCGAAAACAAATTAGTCATTGCACTTCCTTGTGCAATGCGCCGCGCAGGAACATTTTTGTTGCGCTGTTGGTTCGGCACCGCGGTGTGTGGCGCAAGTTACGTTCGTCGCCAGCTGCCAACTCGCGCCCCATCACTGCACATGACCTCTATGGCCGGCCACCGTCATCTCCATGGACATCACCATCGCGCAAAACTTTCTTCATCGCCCGCGGAATTCGCCTTAGCACACGCAAGTTTATGACTGTTTCGGCTTATCCCGCGTTACAACTCCCACCGAATGTTCAAAATCACTACGCACCAATACACCATGTTATTTCCGTAGAAAACTTTACTTACATTCCCCCTTTTAATGTCAAGCCAGAATAGCGTTGGCATTCGTGCTATTAAACACAACACGCAAAATGTTCGACAAATATTGTTTACATCGCGATAATAACAAAACTCTCTTATATCGCCACCATTCATCAATTTGCGTACGCGTTTTTTTACACAGTTCGCGCGCCGTCAAATAAATAAAATGTTTTTAAGTTATAAACTCGTAACAATAATTAAAATTCTTGCAACCTCTAACACGGATCTCGCGTTCACGCTCCGAGCAAAACTTCATCTCCCTCTCCGACTGACGGGCATTGTTGTCCTCCAGCTTATATGGTTTCGCGGCTAACAAAAGCGGATCACCCGCTGATTGCGCCGAATAGCATAACGAAAAGTATTTATTCTTTTCACTTATCAGCGTTTTCCTGACCTGTGGTTGCTTCTACATCGTGTCCAAAATTCCTACGATAGTTACCGTGTCGTTCGATTCGCCTCTCAATGCTTATTTGATTAAATATTGCAAATCACCGCCTGCTATCATCTCATGACGTCACAACAATGTCTCTTGTTTCCTATATTTTTCTAAATGAAAATAAAGCTCTTAATTTTTATCTCGCCTCCTTGGCGTCCCTCCAAATCGTGACTACTTTCAAAAATTTCGATAATTTTTGCTCTTTTATTCTGCTAAATTCTAACCCGTTCCCTTCAGGCGTTTTCTTAATATTTACGAAAAACGCTACTTGTAATTACTTTTTTAACGTTAATAATGACGCCTACATATTCTTTTTCATTCCGGCGAAATGCACGATTACTAGAATTCACGAAATTAATCGAACCCATGGTCCATTTTGATGATTGTTGTTTCAAACGATTTCAAAAATTAGGCTCTATCTTTTTTTGAGTCACGTTTCCCTTTCTTCCCCGCATTCATTGAATTTAAAAAAAAATGTTCCTGCGCGGCGCGGGTTAAAGGTATCCATACCTTTGCCTCGTCAGTTGCCCGAACCTGTAATCAGTTGTAAAAACTCATATTTTCTTTGTTGATGAAGGCTGACGCATTAGGGATTTGATGATAGTCCCATTCCTTCTCTTTAGGAACACGTGTCACGTTGATTTCCCTGTATTTCCCTCTCCGCATGTTTTGGGATTTAGGAAAAGTTTTAAAAATAAAAACGCTATTTTGCCACATCTGTGGCTGGTGACCGTAATTGTTATTTATTTCAATTTATTTATAAATACAAAGTGGCAACTATGCCAGTATTTTCTGCATCGCCGTTCTGAAAGATAACATCTACTTCCACCTTTATGTTTTGGTGTTGGTAACTGTGACAAAACTTGAAATTGATTAATATAGTTTTATCAATATTTAATTTCAATTCATTCATGGACAAATAACTTTTAATTGATTTGAATGATTCTGACAGATGAGTTTCTAGATGACTAAGATTTCACCCAATGCATTATGGTATCTGCATAAGAAATTGCAGAGAAATCAGAAGAGTTTGGATTATCATGAACATATATTAGAAATAGCAAAAGTCTTTGCGCAACACCTGTGGTAAGAATTTGATTACACTTTGGAGAAGAAATTTTTATATTGCCAGAAGATCTCTGTACAGATGAGGCCATTAACTCCACCCCTTATTGCATAATATTCTAGTTTTGTCAACAGCTTTTCATAAGTAACACTATCAAATGCCTTTGAAAGATCAATGAATATACCTGCTGTTTTCTTATTTGTTTCCAAGTTTCCATTGATTGATTCCGTTAATTTCATGAATAAAGTCCACAACAGCAGTGGTGGTGAAGCCCTTCCAGAAGCCGTGTTGAGATTTATTTTCTAAGGACAAGAATTTCATTGGGAAGTTTAATTCTGTTTCTTCACTACATTCATTTTCCTGTTGATTTTTATTGAGCAAATGAACAGCCAATACCGTAGAAGTAGCCAGAAAATTTGAATAAAACAGGCACGTGGGAATTTTAACATTTCACTCCCCATATTTTCAACCTTAACTTATCAAGAAATAACACAAATAATTGTAAGAAAAGCCAAATTATAGCAGTAAAATTTAGTCTTTAATGAGCATATTGAGCACAGTTTTATAATTTCAACAGCATTTACAATTTTGTAATACAAGAAACAATCAACGCAGTACACCAGCCCTAATGCAACTTTACTTGCTTTGAGACATGACAAATTTTGTGAATACTATGGAACGAGCTCTGTATGTGAACAATACTGAAACAAAACAAATGAAAACATTACCGCAACTTTGCTCAGGTAAAAATGCCAATTATTTTGCGAGTAGGAAAGATGGGGATGACAAGAGGCCAATAGATCGAGTGCCTTAATCCTACGAGCAAAATCAAATCACTTTCACCATGTGTCTTTACACAGTATTACTGCCTTTCATTTTAATTCAAAAATACAAATCCCCTAATTATGTACTAAGTTACAATATGGTCAGTAGTAGCTGATTCGTTCACATGTCATTTTGTTTGTTTCTTGCTTTAACAGTTTGATCTGAACATTTGAGCAATGTATCATTTTTAGCGCAAGTGCTAAAACTTCCACTTTTAGCATGTTGTCCACACCTTAAAAGTAACTGCTTTTACTAGTAGCTTTAGATATAATAAAAATAATAAACATTCTATTTTTGTTATCTACTGTCCCTTACAAGGTTTAACAATCTATTCTTATTCCACTCTCTATTTTATTGAATATCTTAACGAGTAATGTCAGATGCATTATAATGTCACATTTCTTAAACAATAAGTGGAATTTCTCGTTGTCCAGCTTTGCTAAAAGAAGTTCATTATAACAGAAAACTGCATTAGAAACTAGAGCTCAGGTGTTTATGACATACAGATGTAGAAAATAAGGGTGCATTTACAATTTAACTTTTATGAGAACATAACCAAAAATATGACTTTTAAAACTATTTTTTTTACAATACCCTATCAGAGTTGCAAGTAATGTAACTTTGGCTATAATCTAATAAATGAGACCTTTTCGGACCGTCTATTATATTTTTTTGGGTTGAGCTCTTCTTGATACTCCCACTACTTAACACAGGTGACCAGAAATGTGCAGGATGTTATGTTTTGTGTGTTGGAATCAGAAGTTTATAAAAATACATTTGGATGAATTTTAAAAATAGTAATTTATTTTGAAATCATATGGCAATTTACCTACTATACAATACATATTTTGTGTATTAAAAAAAGAAAACAAAAAATATTGAGTTGTTTTTTCTCAATACATGTGCATGTACATACAGATACATACACATTTAGGTATATTGAAAATGAATACTCATTAACATTACAAATATTTTTACAGAATAGGCGATATAAAATATTTTAAGTAAGAAAAGTAGATGCAGAACTATGGTGAATGCTAGATTTCAAGCTGGGATATCAAGTAATAATTATGTTTATATTACAACAGTTTTTACAACCAAAAAAAAAAAAAGGTTTTTCTTTTTGGATTTGGAAAACGCTTATGACAAAGTACGCTACCAAATTACAGTTTCACTTTTTACACAGTTCACAGTTTCACTTTTCTTAAGGATGATGGGGAGCAGGCCCAACACCCAACCCTCCTCCTTTATCTGGGCTTGGGACTGGCAACGGTCTACTAAGGTACTCTTATCTCTCCAGTGCCTACTGCAGGCAAAGTTAAAATAATGGACTGTGCTTTTATTAAGGCCTGAAACACCAGTTTGTGGAAGTTCAGCAGCTTCAAGAAAAGAAGAAAATGAGATGGAAAACCTTAAAAGGACAATAACAGATAGTCGGAGACATAAGTAGAGTATAATTCATATCGTGTTTTCAAGAGTGTAGATGAACTGAAAGCATTGCCCCTAGAATTTAACACAGAATGACCTGTCTTAATTACAAGCTCCCTGATATGTTTTATACTCGTAAAAGAAGAACCACAGTAACAAATAATATGCTCTGTTAAAGTGGATGAAAAATTGTGTTTTTTGTCCATTTCAGGAGTGTGTAAATTACTCAAGTAAACAGTAAGTTATTACCAGCTAAAGTAGATGCTATTAATGATTTACAAAACCTCGTAAATGAATGCTACTCAAGTTTTGGTGATGAATTGGGCATTACTCGTATTGCCAATGATTAGACTGCACTGCATTTGACTGGCTTTGGGATGCATATATTTTAAGCCAGGTGGGTCAGCAAATAACGATACAGCTTTTCTGTTGACAGGATTGTTGTCTGATATCACTCCAAAAACTTCAAAGCCTGTATCCTCCAAACCAATTACTATTTCTAAAATGTAAGAGTAAAGTAGTTTACCAGTCATTTTGTGCACAGGTATAATATGTGCAATATCTTTAAACAAAGATTGCAAGCTGCAAACCATAAATACGCATGCACTTGTGAATTTCTCTCCATTGTCACTGGTACCCACTATGCTTCCTCCTTTGTAATCCATAGCAGATTTTACATGGATTTCATCCATCAGTAAAATAACTGATTAGTCATCGGCCCCTGACAAGGAAAATTTGCCCCGTATATACCTCGTAGCCTCGAGGAACCTTGTTCAAACATTGGGCTGGTCGAAATATTGGAGTTGAGAGACTTCACTGTTGATTCACTGGGCAAAATAGTAAAACTAGAGGAAATTAAAAATTTCACAGAATATCTTGCACATCTTCGGTGGACATTCAGAAGACTCCCTTGCTCTTTTAAAAATGACAATGCCTCACCTTTTTCTGGCAAAAGTCCTTTCAATGAGTTCAATATGCCCAAGGTCAAAGCAGTCAAATCATTGGCTTTACAAGTAACGCCGAATTCATCACCAAAACTTGCGTGGCATGCATTTACAAGATTTTGTAACTCCTTAATATTATCTAATTTAGCTGGTAACAACTCCTTGTTTACTTGAGTAATTAACACACTCCCATAATGGACAAAAACACAATTTTTCATCCACTTTAACAGAGCATATTATTTGTGGCTGTGGTTTTTCTTTTACGAGTATAAAACATATCGATGAGCTTCTAATTAATACTGTCCATTAACGAGATACGAGATAAATTCTAGGGTTAATCCCTTCAGTTCTTGTAAACTTTTGAAAACATGAGATGAATTGTACTCTGCATATGTCTCGAGACTAGCGGTTCTTGTCCTTTCAAAGTTTTCCCTCTCTATTCTTCTTTCCTTGTCTGCTGGACTTTCACAAACTGGTGTCTCAAGGTTTGATAAATATGCTAGATAATCCATTACTATTGATGGTACTGCACCTAAACAAAGAATTTCCAAACAATTACAGAACGTTATATAACAATTTAGCGCCAATTAATTCCTTTAAATTCTAAAATTAGCATATCACTACAAAGTCTAGGATGTGATAAGGGAGCTGTTAATAGCTCTCCAGTTTCCTTATTAAGCATTTTCACTTCTCTTTCTATGTCTGTTTCATGAAAATGAAGCTCGCAGACCTGCAACAATTTAAAAGTCTGCATTTATCACACGCCTCAAGAAAACGCTTGCAAGTTTGAAGTATTTTTTTTTAATACCTACCTTTGAGTTATTGTAGGGAATGAAAGTTTTCTTCTTACAAATATCTCGGATTCACGCACTCCTTGGTTCTTTCCCTTTGAGAAAGCCAAACACACTAACAGCAGGGCCATTATGATAGTTACCTTTACAATTGGGCACACAGCACTTGTATGGCATTATTCTGATGAACTATAAATGAAACAATAAGGGTTTAAAAAGTTCAAAATTTTCTAACATTTGTATACTGTGTATTCACTAAGTCCAAAACTAAGTATGTTCAATGTGTACAATAACCTACCAGCCTTGTGAAACGTTTTTACAAATTGAAGCATAAATAAATCATTTGCATATATTTGCCTTAATTTTAGGAATATGATGTAGAGTAAACCTCATCAGAAACTAATGTTAATAAATGGTACTTACCAAGTTCGAATTTCCATAGTTAAAATAATCAAATTTCTGAACAAATCGTGAACAACACAACAGTCCACAATGCCCAACACACACACAAGGAAATCTTGCTGTGGGCCAGCCGTGGGCTTACTTGTGCTTATGTCACAATATCGTCGCCTGGCTTTGTATTCCAGAGGGCGCTGTCTTAATGCATTGTTACTTATACTATTACGAACTGTCCGATCAGGAGAGGTGTCTGCAAAATCTTTGTGGAGAATTAAGACAGTCTTATTCAGACTGCACTTAGTAATTCTTTCAAGTTTTCTCTTTTGAGCTCTGATTCCTCAAAGCAAATCATTTTAAAAACTAAATTATCTCTTCATGTTTTCTTACATTATTGGGGTATATGTTGGGGGATAATAATAAAAAGCGCATTTACCGAGCACCTGATGGAAATCTTCAAATATTTTTAAAAACTTAGAAATAATCTTGGATAAATTAACAAAGTGGATTCATTACTCTATCATAATCTGTGGCCATATGAACATTAACTTCCTACCTACAACTAATATCATTCATGAAAAGGACAGAATCAAACTAATAAACTTTGTACGCTCCTATAATCTGGATGCAGTAATCGACACACCAACCAGGCAATCAAAGAACTCCCAAAGAGCAATAGACCAAATCCTTTTACACAAAACTAAACACACATACACAATCACCACTAATGATACAGGGCTCAGTGGCCACAATGCTCAAGTACTCGCTCTTAAAATAAATTCCACCTCATCAAAAGCAAACCCAATAAAAGAGACTAGGAAGTATAATGGAAAAACTTGAAGAAACTCATCTCACTATTAACTAATAAATCATGGCCAGGGGTATATGAAATATCTTACATCAACGTGAAGTTTAACACTTTCTTTAATACAACCAAATACTATTTCAACATCTCACATCAACTTCAGAACCATAAAACAAACAACACACAAAACAGCAAAGCATGGATAACGAAAGGTATTCAAATTTCATGTGAAAGAAAGGGAGAGAGAGAGCTTTATACTCTCACACAACAACACTCTAGCAATCATCAAATAGTTCACTACTATAAGCGATATTCAGCCATACTTAAAAAAGTTATAATAAAGGCCAAACAATTGTCAAATGATGAGTACATAGAACAATCTAAAAATAAAACAAAAGCTATATGGTATATTTGTAAAAAAAAACATTACCAGCAAATAACAAAACACACAATATTGAATTAGTCCATGAACACAGAAGAATAACAAACAGCCAGTATATTCAACAAACACTTCTCTGAAATTGCTGGTAGACTACTAGAAACAAGAAATCCTAACACTACACCTCTACTGCCAACACCTTTCTTTAAAAACATGCTTTCTAGCATGTACATCACAGAAACATCAGAGAAGGAAGTCCTTCAAATTATAAACAAAATGCAAAATATACAATTCGCTGGGATAGACAACATTCCAGACTTTTTAATAAAAAAGATTGCTCCATATGTCATCAAACCATTAACATATTTATACAACCAATCACTAAGTCATGGCTCCTTCCCAAACATATTTAAAACTGCAGTAATTAAACCAATATACAAAAAAGGTAACAAACAAGATGTTTGAAACTATTTTATAGCGTTCAGGAATACCTCAATGGCTAATATGTGCAATGTGATTTCAGGTGCTGCAGTCGGACTAGGTGTACAAATAGAAAAGAACCTAGCCATAACCTGCATTCTCCTCCTCCTCCTCCTCACGATTTTAAGATCTAAACCAGGAATGTATAAATACTGTTAATTCATAAGTAGTTGTTACCATAATTGTTATCATGTACTGTTAATATTAGTGACTATTAGTATTGTCATTACTATTAGTATTATTTTATAAGTCTTGTTATCTCTTATTATTATTATTATTTTTGTTATAAGTAGTAGCAGTAAAATCTCTAAGATAAGTTGGGATAACTGGACCCACGGGGTAAAAGGACCATAAGTTTTTTCTGGAAAACATTTAACAGGAATTTCATTTTAAGCAATGGGCAGCATTGAAGAACAATGGTGTCTTCCTTAAACAATGTGCCTAACGTGCCTATGTGCCTAATACATGAATTTGGAAGCATAATAGAGCCCTGAAATGGTACTACCAGAACCTGTTCTTTTTTAAGTTATAAGCTTGAGTGGATGGCCCAGTTACCCCTAAAATATTTTTAAAATGGGGTAAATGGGCCACGTGCTTGGGGTAATTGGGCCCTCCTTCGACTCTGTTACCCCAAGTACATTAATAACCATAATTACTGTTAGACATTTTAAAGAAAGATAAGAAACCTTAAACAGATGGTAAAATGCGTAAAAGACTTGTGACAAACAGTGAGAATATTACATCCAAAGAATATTTATTAATGAACGAAAATAAAAACAGGAGAGAGCTAACAAGAAGAACGTCAAACAAAAGAAAAGAAAGGGAAAGGAGAACATTTCCAAGCCTGAAGGTAGAAACATAGGTCTGCTAGATTTAAATACCTGATCAGCTCCACAAATGATTTGAGTGACTTATCGAACTTTTATTATGATTTTGTTACCTACTTATACCATAACACAATTTTGTACTTACTAACTTAAAACTATTTTTTTCTTCCTATTTCACCACTTGTACCTTAACAAATTTTGTGATTCCAAAAATTTACTTAATTTCGACCCCAATAGTTATGATGGAGTTCTCACATCATCAATAACTTAACTAAGGTGTGGTTCGAATGACTTGATGCATTTTTTTTTTTTTTTTGCGAGGGGGGGGGGGTTACATATTTCTCAACAGGCTCACATACTCCAATTCTAATAACAATAGTTTGTATGAATTAAAGACCTCTTAGGCCCAGTTGCCCCGATTTCTTAGAGTAACTGGATCCATCAAACTTGAGCGCAGTATAGTAAACAAACAATGGCTACACAATACTCGATTTGTATCATCTATCCTGTTTGAAACTCTATTGCCAAGAGGGCCAGATGAACTACCAATGTGAAAAATAAAAATAGAATTAAACTGTGCTACACTTTGGACAGATGAATTCTGTTTTAAAAAAATCTTACCAGTTACAGCTATTGAAGTTGACGTCACCTTGCTATGGTTAAATAAACACTTGTTTATTTAATAAAAGTTTTATTTAAGAAAACGAGCACATGGTTTGTACTGCACAGTTACAGAGTACTCAGTACAGGGCACTTATGTCACAGAGTAGTCATATTAGTCTATGGTACAGAGCTTACAGAGTAGTGCGCAGTGTGGCAACTGCATCTAGCGGTCACTTGCTAAACTAACATACAACATCTCCCTCACAAGATACAATTTATAAAAAAAAACATTACACAAGATATAACGAAAGATTAAGATATTCTTTCAAAATACAACATATTGAACTTAATCTATTGATCTTAAACATAATCTTTGTAATACTTTGGTTTGTTTACTAGTCTACCTGATCTTGTAACTCCAATAGCCTTTGGATTCGTTTGATTACATTTGGCTTGTGTTTGTGGTTTGACATAAGCATCATTTTGATCATCATCCTTTGTATTGACATAAGTATCGTTTTGAGCTGTATTTGTTAGTGTGTATTCTTGTGTACATGCATTTTTGAGATACTTGTTTATAAGATCATCATAACTATCATTGTCGTTCTTATCAAATCTGTTAACTTCAAATTTCCTCAAAAATCTGCGATTTCTCACATAAATTTGGTCATTTCTATCTAACTTAACAACATATGATCTAGGTCTACTTTGGTCAACATCAATAATGGTAGCAGGTTCCCAAGCACTCTTCTCTGTTAACTGAACCATAACTTGATCATTTTTCTTTAGTTCTGTTAAATCTTTTGCTAATCTTACCTATACCTTGAAAAACATCGTGATGCTTTTGCATAAAATTCGATTCATTGTCAACTTCTAAAGTATCCACAGTTTTTCTTACCAAACCTAATTCTTGTAGACCCCTCAGGCCTATAATAGGTGCTGATTTGTCAGTCGTGCGAACAATTACAAAATCCATTTTGTACTTTCGATCGTTAGTGGAAACATTCAGTTTACATGAACCTATAACATGGAGCTTTTGCCCACCATAATTAGAAATATCATACTGACATTGATTGAGATTTTGTGATACATCTAATTTTTGAAAAATATACTCTTGAATTACATTAACATGTGCTCCCGTATCAAGTTTAAATTTAAGTGTCTTATTGCAATCAAGAATCTTTAACATGGTAAACCAATTGTTTTCTAATTTTATATCATTAATCTCAAGTGCACCAAGAATATACTCACATTCATCATCATTTCCATTTTCTATAGCATTTACAAACTTTGAACGACACATTTTTGCAAAATGACCTAATTTTTTACATTTTAAGCATACCTTACCACTTGCCGGACACAAGTTTTTTGTATGAAACAAACCGCATCTTTGACAACCTGGTCTCGATGAAGTTGTTTGTTGGCTTCTTTGTTCTGTTGACTGGGTCTGTTGGCTGCACTGATTTCTTGAGACATTTTGCGTACTTCCTGATCGTTGTTGTGTGTGTCCTTGTTGCATTGTATGAGCACCTGGTTTCTTCTTGGGATGAAACTGTTTTCTAACTGCATTTACTGACAGCTTATTGGTGTTGTCCGTCATTGTCTTTATGTGAATGTCTGCTTCCTCCGCGGCCTTGCAAATTTTTATTGCCTTATCTAAGGTTAGGTTTGTTTCGCGAAGAAGCCTGTCCTTAACCCTTTGGTCGTGAACACCACTCACGATTCGATCTTGGATCAAACGATCTTTAAGATTACCGAAATCACAATTCGCTGCAAGCTTTCTCAGTTCTGTAAGATACTGATCAAAACTTTCATTTGCACCTTGCACACGCGTATTAAACTTGTGACTTTCGACACTGATATTTTTTGTGGTAAGAAAAATTTGTCCAATTTACTTAGCACTGTTTTAAACACTTTCTTTTCTGCTTCAGTCAATGTTAAAGTGTTGAAAATATCGACAACACTGTCACCGGCACAATGCAATAAAACTGCAACTTGGATTTGTTCATCCTTTTTGTTGATGCCCGTTGCAACACAATACAACTGGAAACTGTTTTTGAATTTTTGCCAGTTGATTCCAAGATCACCTTCCATGGACATCGGCTTAGGCTGCTTAAGCGATTCCATTGTTTGCGAGTATGCTCTTTTTTCGAATGATTACTGGCACTGAATTACATCAGGCAACTTTTTAACTTGTTCGAAACAAATGTTGAGAACACACCGTACTTACGACTGAGTTTACCGACAGCTTACGACTGCGCCATGTTATGGTTGAATAAACACTTGTTTATTTAATAAAAGTTTTATTTAAGAAAACGAGCACATGGTTTGTACTGCACCGTTACAGAGTACTCAGTACAGGTAGTGTTGGGATCCGGTGGTGCCCCAACTGTTGATTGAACCGTTTGTTCGATTACTTTTCCTAACGATTCGTTGAATCGTTGAAATCGTTCAAATCGTTCACCAATTGTGACGGTATCTGCGCTGTGATTGGTGGATCACAGTTATTGAGGCGGCTCTTTCAAAATCGGAGAAAATGGATATTCATGAATAATCTAATTAATATTTCATAAATCATAGAATGTTTAGTACATCTTGAAAGAAACGAACGTTATGAATCGTTTTAATAATCAATGATATCATCTTTTATGTCAAACTGCCCAATTAATCCGAAGATCTGTTCCAAATGGATGTAGTAATACAAATGCATGGAAGAAGTATAATTACTCAAGGAATATTTATGAAGTGAGTTGTTTCTTTTACACGACTCCAGTTATTTGTGGTTTATTAGTTTTCAATGTAAATTAAATAATAGAACCATTGTTTGTAAATGAATTCTTTAATATACCACACTAGGAAGTTGCACGTTGCTTCGTAGAAGCCTGAGGTTCGCTCTCACGGTTCGTGAGTCACAAAGTCGATTCACTATTCACTAGCGCCACCACGGAGCAAACGTACCATCGAAGAACTACATGGACGACGGACCGAATCACACCGGTGTAACGAGTGCAACTGTCCCAATCGCAATTGAAAACGCGGGAAAATGCGGTGGCAATGTGGGCGGAGGCACAATGGAGGCTCTTTCGGGAACATGGCGGCAATTTCAAAATTAGTCATATCCACGGAACGAAATAATTCCGAATGTATTGTTATGACAACACGTACTTACAATATGTCAGATTAATTACAATTAAAATAATACAAGTTATTGTGTTTATTGATAATTTAACCTGGATAGCTACCAGTAAATATCAGTCAAACAAACAGAGAAATCAATAAAATGACTGGACTTTATAGAATAATGGCTATGTAAATTTGTAATGAGATGTTGCTAATCTTGTAGGCCTACCTTTAATATTTCAGATATAACTATAAAATGTCTGCCTTGTCTTCTCAAACCCACGTTTATCTGAAAAATTTAGGGTTTTAAGCACACATGACCAATAATGTACCTACCAATTTTGAATATATTTGTCTCAATGACACTCAATATCATTCATTGCATAAATAATATTCAGGAGACATTATTCAGTCCCCTCCATTAGCACAATGGGTTGTTTTCTCCCTAAAATATATTCTATAGGTGATGTGTTTAGCACTATCTGCACAAAATGTTTAAAGAAAAAAATTGGAGGCTTTTAGAGAAAATGTCATTCCAGCATTTCTAAAAATGCGGAATTTTGAGCTCATTTTCACAGCAAAACCTGTTTTCGAGAACCTTCTTTGACATCACGTGAAGTACTTGTACTCACAAATGCAATAATATCTACAAACAGATGTAATAATGTAAATATTAACAATGTGAGAGATATTTAGAAAATACCATAAATCATTAAAAAAAATACATTTGTTTAATTTTTGAAAGAACAAAAGAATACAAAATGATGCCAAAGACAAAGAAGAAAAAGATGACAAAATGGTGTTTATGTCATCTTAACGCAGCTTTTAGCTCTAACTGTACAAACAGTTTGAAGAAAAAATCTGGGGCCATATTTGAGAAAATCTAGTTTCTAAAAGTTTTTGATATTGCCCATATTTCACTGAAAATTACACAAATAATATTAATTTTTTTTTAAAATTTCTATAAGATTTGTTAAAGAATTAATTGTGGAAAAAACAATTATATCTGAAGAAAAAATAATATATTCAATATTGTATTTGTAGGAAGACACAAAATAAAATTTCAAACTTTTCCAATTTTTGACGATGTAGGGGTATCCATGAAAATCAAATCAATGTCATCTTTATAAATGTTTTTCACTTTACCCTTACAAGAAATTTAAAGATAAAATGAAGCCATTTTTAATAAAGTTTAGAAAATGTCGCAGGGGCTTCATTTAAAGTACCCCGAAAATTCAAAGAATTCTT
>BLKR01012639.1:0-17646 GCA_011170035.1 Teleogryllus occipitalis
AGCGTTTGCTCTTCCAGTTGCATTGATTTAATTGAAACTATCTCAATGAGGTTTTCTCTCTTAATAATAGTATTTAAATATAACATGAAAGAAAAACAGAAAATACCGGAATTTTGAAGGAACATTTATTACAAAAATTTGATATTTTGTTGTTATAATATTTAACTATGGATATTTGAGATGTGTTTCCGAGAAGTTCATTGTTGGCGACATGAATGGGAAAGATATAACATACGGCGGCTTTGGCCGGTATTACACTGTAAAAGTTATATGACATATCTTTGATAAAGAACTTTGTGGCAGTCTTTGAACTTTGATGAGAAAACTTTGACAAAGAAATTTGATGAGCGTATTACATTTCGTCCAAATTTTATGTAGGTTTGCTCGCCATTTACAATCAATTACGCACAAATAGTTGTGTTTTGCTACTTTATGTTTTATTATAACTAATCTATGTTTAATGCTAATGTAGCAAAAGGTAAATAAGAAAACGTTTGAGGGTGAGGCTTTAGAACAACGCCATGGTGAGGTTATGGGTCGCACATTGTGAAGCATTGATTAAAGACCTTCGAAATGAAGAAATGTTTGAGTATGGATGAGGAAAAATTCAATTTTCTTTGTCGTTCTTCCTTCTTTCGAAATTCAGTCCTCTGATAGGGAAGTTTAAAAAAATTATCTTCCTGAACTGGGCATTTTCCAAACACCATATTTTCCACCATATTTTCCACTTCCCGGGAAAATGTGTCCAACAAACGTTAATTCGTTTGGTTTTACTTTTGTAGTTCGGATGGACAGTATTATATAAACATTCTAATTACTCGCACTCAGCAATTATGACTTTGGTTGAAGGAATACCCCTATATCGGACGCCATGTTACCAAATATGATAAAACTTGGAAGCCGGAGACTACATTTTATCCAAGAAATTTTATAAAAGAAATCTTTTATAAAATATTGGCTATTACACTGTCATATTTCTTTTATAAAATATATTTGACAAAGATCTTTTACAGTGTAATACCGGCCTTTATTTACTTAACGTTAATGTTAGAATATCTCTACGTTCAATAAAATGTTGTAATCAAGTTTGAAGTCGAGAAGTGTGTGTGTATATATATATATATATATATATATATATATATATATATATATATATATACGCAGATATGCATTAGGTAATACGTATTTATAATAGTATTCATTCATTTACTTTCCAAATTATTTGACCTTTTTCAATAACTAAAGTAGTAACTTAAAATAGATTTTGAAATAGAGTTCGCAGCGAAAATGAAATGTTTTAGCGGGCTTACTGCTTTCCGGGGCATCTATAACTGTTTAATTTCTTAGTTATTTATGAAGAGACTAATTATGATTTGTTTGGTTGTACTTGTAGGTCATCATTGAAAAGAAAATATAATATTTAAGAATGATTTTAGAATATTTGGAGATCGGGCAAAAATAATTTTATGTATTCGAAACACGAATTAGTGGTTCATAAACAAGACTTATAAGAACATTTAATCACAGCAATGCTAACTGAAAAACAACACAATTTTAACAGGAATTGATAAGCAAATATGTCCAATTTTGGCAGCGTCAATTGTTGCTGCCCACAGCATCCATTGTTGCGCTCATTGCCGACGCTTCTGAGGTTCATGCTCTCTTCAGCTGCCTGTCCCAGTTGGGACTCTACAGCCAGGTGATAGTGGTGTGGGATTTTTCTTCTCCTAGTTTTGCCTCCACTCCCCTGTACTGAGACGGGGATTGGTAAACTAGGAAAAATAACATAAGGGTTAACTCATTTTATGTTGGACAGGCTATTTTATTAGGCCTTTAGGAAGACGGAAATGGGGGTGGAAAAAAGGATTAAATGTTTTTATTGATTTTTACTTTCTCGCACTTACTGTCGTAAGAAGAAAAGGTATTGTAATCGTGCACCAGAATACGGCGAATTTTCGGCAGAAAAACCGTCCCATCCTGGTAACGAAAAAGTGAATAAATTTATTTGCTAAATAAAGGGGGAAATCCTTTAACGCGTTGTGTAGCCAGAATTCATGTTTTGTGGATCGTTGTTACCGAAAAATTGAATGACGGCAAAACGTTTGTCTATCAGTCATCCGTCTGCGAACAACGCTAGGGGTTAAATTGTTCAACCGATCTTGTCCAAAATTGATAATACCCAATCGATCTTGTTGATATCACGGTCCCATTAATTCGAAACCGATATTTTAATTTTGGGAGGTACTTTACATAAAGCCCCAGAGATATTTTCAAAATTTTCTCAAAAGCGGCGTCATCGGTTTTGATTAATTTTTTCTCCATAATCTCAAGAACGTTTAAGAGAATGGTGTAGATCTCATGTTGGCGTCTGTCTGTCCGTCTGTAGTTAACACAAGCATCTAAACGCCGCACGTTCTTTTTTAGTCAAATCTGTGATACATGACACTTTAAAATCATCTTTGTGAGAGACAAAAGTTATTAAAGTTTCTGTGGTATAGCAGGTAAGCGCACTGTTGGAGAAGCTTAGGCACGTAAGATCGAATCTCATCCACGGCGAATAATTTTTGCGGGTAGAAACAATTTTGCGGTTAATTGTATAGTTATAATCATTCGTATCTATTATAAATATCACATAAAGCATGTGTTTTGAGGCGCCACTTATTTTAGTGTGTTAATGTCTTTAAGAATCACGTATAAATATGCCCCTATTGCGATTCTGGCTTCAGCACGTCTGCATGAGCGCCCGTGTTGAGCTCTAGCGTTATCGCAACTTTCATCTGTGACGTAATTCAACCTTGGTCATAGTCGCCGAAAGATAAGACCGGCAACGACTTCCACAGAGGGTTCTAAAGACCACGGCTTCTGGTTGAAAATATTTCTAAGTAAAATGAGCTATGTAGGTGAGTGGGTTGTAATCGTTTGAACTCTTATTGCGAATTTGATACCTTTTAAACATGTAGAACATTCCTCTAATAAAAAATCTAAGTGCAATGAATATCACATAACTATTCTTTCCGTAATAAATGTGCTTGGACAGCGCGTAGAGAAATATCTGTGATAGCTCAGTGCGGTCGAGCCAGACCTACAGACTACAGGGATCTGAGTTCAAATCCCAGTAACGCTGGAATATTTTTACCTCCACGTGTAAAGAGAGTTACGTTATGCTGTAGGAGGAAGTGTCGAAATTTTCACAGAAAACACGTTTTGTAAGTAGCTAGTTCGAAAAAAGTGGATTGTTGGTATTGTTCTTTTATTTTCTATACACAAGGCTATCAAAACGCTTGTTTTTTGAACCCGAAAAAGTGATTTTCCAAAAAACCTCTTTGTGAATTCGTCTTCGTGTGAGTAATTCTAGAGCCTAAAGTAAACACGATTTTCACCAAAATGGATATTCCTTGAACGATCTGGCTAATATTACAAATCTTCGAATTTGAAACGAATCTTTTAATTTTGAAGGTACTTTACACCAAACCCCATCATATTTACATAATTTTCTCAAAAAGAGCTCCAATTTTTCTGTAAATCTATTCCTCGAAGCACAAGATGTTTAAAGGTGGCGTACGTTCAATTTTGGGCGAACGATCTGAATTTTCGAAAATTGCAAACAAATACCTATTAACATTGTCGAAAACCAATATTAACGCTAGAGATGTTTGTTTCATGAAATCTCTTTTTAAAAATAGATATTAAATTAATGTAAATTAAACACTCCACTGTTCACTAGTAATGATTGCTGCTATTGGGACTAACCGCTTCCTTATTCTTTGGAGGGCTACTGTTTTTTAATTTTTTTCCAACAGTATTATCTGAAAAGTAGTGGATGAGAACAGTTGATATCTGGAGTTGAAGGGATGGTGTTAGCTCCTATTGTAGGCCTGGTTCCTTGTGATTCCAGTGAAAAATCAGTAACTGCACTGAAACAGCAGAAGCTTCCGCCAATTGATAATCATAAGTGAATCACCATGTACTGGGTAGGGAGGAGAACGAGGAAATCTATATGAATTGTCGCCTGCTCTTTCTTTCTCAGATAAACACTTGGATAGTTTAGCAACATCAAATCGGAATTTTAGCGCCTTTGATGTAATATTCAACATAAAAAAATCCCTTCCAGTTGTCTGCGTGTTAATTTTTAGTGTATCGAAATAGCCCCGACACCCGTATTACATTAGCCTCTTAAGTTGTATCATATTAGCCCCACAAATTTGAGGCTGTATATATCATGACACGATTAATATTATTGCATTATTTTAACGCAGAAAAGAATATTCATTCTTTCTTAATGATAACCTATTTTCAAAAATATCGTGTCATAAAAATAACGAAGTAACATCAAAAGATTTATATCACGGTGGTAAAGTTTTTGACTGGAAAAATTAGGCATTTTAGTTTTGATTTTTTTCCTCACAAATATTGTTACATTCTGAGTGTTTGCTATTTGGTCATTATAATAGAATATATTTCCTATCATTTGTCATTTTCTCTTTAATTTTGGACATAAATAAATAACAACTCTTAAAGTGTAATACATTAACACCAATTTTCTACTGTATAATATTAGTCCCGACTGATCTTTATAACATTGTCGAAAAACAATATGAACGCTAGAGATTTTTGTTTAATGAAATCTCTTTTTAAAAATAGACCTTGTATTAAGATAAATTGAGCACCCTGTTTTTTTTAAAACTGCAAATGCTTCTCTTTCTTTTCGCATCGGAAAGGAGGTAGTCTTGGCGTGTACCTGGTGGTGAGGGGGAACCGTGTCAGGTGAGTTAACTTTAAAGACCCGAGTTCGAATCCCGACGAGTGGAAAATATTTTCTGCTGCAATAGGTCTTTTTTTTGTTTCTTTTTTGCAGGTTCACATAGTCCGTATTGAATATTGCATAGCAATTACGAATAATACGTGAAAATATATGCTGTTGAGGCAACACTTGTTTTGAACATAAAACACTTTCTAAATAGTATGTTTAATAAGATAAACTTTATTTAGGTGAGTAAACTTAGACTTTGATTCTCTAAATTAAAACTTCAAGTAACTGAGAACAGTGTCGTCATAAGAGTTATTATGATACATATATCCTTTATTTTTAAAATCTTAGGCCCCGAAACGCGCCTCAAATTAATTATTAATATAATAGCAATAGCTATTTATATATAATATAATTTCATAATTATTTCCAAAGAACCGGAACGCCGTTCCGTCGCGTACCAGCAGAAATCAAGCCTTTTATTTACAGGATATTCGGGGAAGAAATGTCGAATCTTCGAAAAATAGCTGTTAAGACAATTTTAAGCTTATTTTGTCTAATAAACTACACGGATATTCCAAATGGCTAAGCCGCAATAAACATTCAAAAGTAGGTTTGGATATATGTTTCCTAGGCAACTATTTGCGTTGTAGGAGCATATAAACACTTCATTAATATCTAAATTGTTTATGATTAACAAAATAAATGAATACATTTGATCAGAAAGAAAAATTAACCTAGAAATAAAAAAAGCACCCAATTTTCACCGTTCGACTCCTTTTTAATTTCTCGGTTAATTTTTTCTGAACTAATATATTTATTTATATTGTTAATAATAAACATGTTACATGTTTCTGGTCTGTTTACATGATTCTAGAATGCAAAGTTTTGCGTAGAAATCATATTTTCAAACCAACATTGGCGTGTTTGTTGCAGCTCAGTTATTCAAAATATATATGTAGTTTATTAGACAAAGTATGATTAAAATTGTTTAAACAGCTTTCTTCAAACTTTCGACGTTTCCTTCCCCGATACTCTTTATATCCATGCTTTTTTAAAACCAAAAACAATAATTTGCGTTCTGCAAAATAATTAATTAAACTCATGGCAGTAGAATTGTTAACATAAGTACTGTCACACATCTTTCGCAGGATAAGGAGTAAAATTTAAAGAAAAATTATAGTTCACATGAATTTTGACAAATTGCGTCTTACATTCTATGATATTCAAATGGTAACATTATATTACAATATTCAATTGGTTAACAATTTCGGCTAAAGAGTCTTGTTTGATAATTCTCCAATTTCGTATTGTAATAAGATATCTTATGATACTCAGGTCGTAAATAACTATTTGACAACTATTAAGTTTAGTGTATGTGTCTAGCAGGTTTTGTTTTATCCTGAGAAACTGGATCATAGGAATCAAGTTTACTACGTTATTCACACAGGAGCACATGAATCTCAAAAAAGTATTTAATAATATAATCCTTGCTGATGAATCAACGTTTTATTGATGGTTTTAATTTTGAAAATTTTCATTAGTTTGGATGTTTAAATAGGTATCACATGTATTTACATGTCTGTTAAACACGATAGCATTATATGAATAAAGAAACATTGTTTTTCATTTGATCATTCAACTTCATCAATCACTCAAAATTACTTTAATTTTCTATGCTTATCAGTTTTTTAATCTCAGATCTTCGATGAAGACATGAATCAAATAACATCGTAGATATTTGAGTGTTTTAACAATAATAACGTGAATAAATGCTTATATTTATTGAATTGGTTTTATAATAACCTGTGAAAACATGGGTTTTCTGTTGGTTTTGGGGATGTTAAAATCATTCAAATAGTAAAGGCAATGTTAAGCTGGTGACCTTTAACATTGTTTATTTGATATTTTTCTTAGGGATAGTTTATAATGGTTAAACGTTTTCAAAGAGTGCACATTTGATACCTCGAATGGCCCGTTTCCGTTTAATAAACCGCTACGTTTTCCCTGTACAGATGGTCGTGCAAAATTCAAGGTTTTCATAGATTCGTAGAATGGCGGCCAACAAACCACCTTCGAGCTCTGACGATACTGAAATGTAGTCTGTGTTGGGAAGGTCATATCACTTGACCACCAAGTTCGTTCTATGTATTTTCACTGGGAAATGCTAGAGCATTGATATTTACTAAACTGTAAACAAACGCTAAATCTCTTTGAATTGTTATAACATCTGTTTTGCTTTCTTTTAGTAATATACACTCGTTTTACCAAATACGAGAGTTTGTTATATTTTTACACGCTACAATAATTTAATTTTACAAGTATTTATTTTCAAGCGTTTAGGAATTCATGAAATTTCATTGAAACGTTCGCCAATCTAAAACCCTTTTAAATGTATATTAAATATATTAATGTTATTTAAAAATATGTATTAACAATGCGTAGATTTAGCACATAAAGCTCTGATTTGAATATTACACAATGAAATCATCAAATTAACAGTTTTAGAAAGTAATGATAAATTGAATTGAAAATATTAACTTAAAGTTTATATACGTTTATTTAGAAATTTCTATACTTGTGTAAATATTGTGATGTGTGATTCTACTCATGTGATCTTTCAAAACACAAAATTGAATATTTCTGTATTTGAAAACCTTAACACTACATTCATCCAATCCAGTGCAGTTTATAGAAACAGCTAAGCAATATGTTTCCCTATTTTTTAATGGTAATGGTTAAACAAGAGGAACAAATAGTTTCTGACTCTCGGTGTTAACAGGGGACTTAAAAAAAAATTAATAATACAGTTATTCGGTTGCTCAACATCCCTTTGATAGAAAAACAGAAACAATTGTTGTAAAAGAGAATATAAAAACCAAATAAAAGTTATGCTCATACTCGCCGTAAAAATACGAATTTAGCATAATGAAATTGGCCACAGAATTTGTTTACAAGCAAGTGCATTTTAAGCGTATGTGGCAGGCAAAAGCGCGGCATTGGAGAACTGTTTTTTCAGTATGCCCATCCCACGCTATTCTGCTAGCGCGAATGAAATAAGCGCAAACAAATGGGGTCTACTAAGATGTTAATTTCCTATAAACAATTACATATATCTCGAGAACGAGATATATAGCACCGAACGGATTCCGGAATTTTGCATCACATTTAAACGCCATTCAGATTAGACAATAAAAAATTTGCAACAATTGCAAATTTATAAACAATTTCAAAATTTTGCAAATCTAAAGTGGGGAGAGTCTCCCGATGTCCCAGAACCAAAAACAGCGAATAAACAATTTTGCAACAATTTATAATTTTATAAACAAATTCGAAATATGCGTTAGAACGGCCGGGAAGGCTCCGCAAATTGTGCCTGAAATGAATATCTCAAAATAGCAGTTTGTCAGGAGTTACAAATCGATTACTAAAAGTTTTAATAAATTTTGCTAAAATGATAAATATTTACTGGTCTATAGACAATCATTCTGGACGGAAAACCCGGCTTAGAAATATTTTTTTCGTCGTGGCGTACGCGCAGGCAAACTACCTCCTTCGGCAGGGAAATATGACGATATTTCCGTCTCGTACGTAAACGAACTAGCCCCTCTCCCTCTGAGACAGCGTTCTTTCTGCCCCTTGGGATGTTGCACCAATCACAGACAACTGTGGTTCTACCTGCTAGTGATTGGTCAACGCGTCCCTCCCCCTGCCCTCCCCCAGGCCGAGGGGTGTCCAAGTTTGTCGGCGCGGTGTGGAAGATAGAATTTTGAACGACATTTTTTCTGAGGGAGAGGGTACCTCCATATTTAAGACAGAATTCGCCGTCTATTTCATTCTCTTAGCTTCAGAATTTTCGTACACTTTCCTCAACGCAGAATGATATTCGAATGGAAGTAGATATCGTTCCACCTCTCGTCGAAGGAGATATTGCACAGGATGTTCATACTTTGCGAGTCATAACCAGAAGAATTTTCGCCATTGATGGAAGTTTGATTAGGAAGAGATGAACCTTCAACAGGACCATCGTTTTCAGGGATAATATGTGATTCTAAATGTTCGTCATCGGGACAGTTCGATCTAAGAACGTACTCCGCTTTTCCATAAATGCCTGAATGTTTTTGCTGTGAATTTTCAACTGCTGAGTATGTATCCTCGTTCACTGGTAAGCTCCTTAGCATCTAAGCTAGGTCTCACATCTGGTTTCCGCTGTCTCCGTATCTTGAAAATTTGTATTTCTGAACCGTAATTTTTCGCTTTTTCATAGTAAACCCACCACTTCACCACCTTCAATTTATTCTGGGTCCATCTCTGACAAGAGCATTGAGCTACCATCGGCTGGGAATCTCTGGGCTAACACCCCTGGGATGATCAGACGTCGAGAAGATGACATTAACCAGGTATCTGAGCAGGTATTGGTAGACCAAGGAATGTTAATATTTTTTACTTTTTTTTGTTTTATCCATTTTACTCATTGATTTTAAGTTAATATTATTATAAACATGTTTATTACTGTTATATTACTTATTTTGTGTCAATCATATTTTACTTATAAATAATAAAATATAAAATGTATGTCAATAACCGTCTGCCACACACACACAACACAACACACACTCGCACAACTACACAACAGTATTAATGCTTGCCAATCTCACCTTACCCATCAATCGAACGAACATATGCCAGGAGTGTATTGACACGACCTGACGATAATTTAGCCTCTAATATTGTGTAAACGTTGTATCAACACCCTTGAAAGGTAGAAATGTCGAGGAAGAAGAAATAAGTTTAAATAAAAACAGTCGATTGTTAATGTTCTGAAGATTTGTATGGTAATGCGTAATGTGCTCACCCTAGGTTTTATATAAGATCAATGATAGTTATTTATGAAGAATAAAAACAAAATCACTTAACACGTGTGCCGTACACTGTTTTTTAAACAGCCTTCCTCTTAGTTTATTTTTATTCTAGACAACGAATCACTTAATGATGCATTGAGGTTAGTAGTAGCTGATATGGTCAGACGGAATTACTCGTTGCTTTCACAGATTTACCTCGGTACTTGCACACCGTCTCTCTTTTAGCACTAGTGCAAAATTTTGAACTTTCAGGACACTAAACATGTCCTGAAAGATCCGCTTTTACTACTGTCTGTTGAAAAATATATTTTCATTTGAAAGATGTTCCCCCGTATTCAGATTATAGGCAGATGTATTATGACCACTGTAGAAACAATGCAGATTTTTTGGCCGAAATTTTGTAGGATCTGTTATTAATACTCTTGATAAAAACAGGTAAAATATTAGCTTCTTGGCCATCAAAAATAGTGTACACTGACAATATATTAATTTAATTATTTATAAATACTTTAAAAACATCGTTCGAGTCCTGTGAAACATTCTCTTTCTCCTTTCAGTGGCAAAACGTGTGGCGCCGGGAGGTTTTCCGTAATCAACACGCGCTGACTTCAAAGGATGATTTCACAGGCTGTTGGCTCCGTCCGTGCAATTGCAGCTGGGACACCGCGTCCGGCGAAGGCAAGGGCTACACGATGCCTGAAGGGCGAGATGTAATGCGAACTGGAGCGAAAAGGGAAACTTTGCGTCCGTCCACGGTGATGGCTCGGGTGAAACGGCTCGCGCGGAGCAGGGTATAATTTATTTATTTATTTTACTAACCGGACCGTCCGATGCGAACCCGACCGCAGTTTTACCAAGCGGACCGTCCATTACGAACACGACCGTACATCACCATCGTACATCACCGTCGATGTTTGAACTCGGTGACTACAGTAGCGGTAGCGTATAAGCGACTGTGACAGTTCGTCATGTGACCTGCTCTGAAGCAATCAGCTTGCGAGGATTTGTTTGCTTTCTCAGTCAGGGTTCCGCGTTGTCGCTCGTCTGACATGCACGAAGTCACGGAGACGATAATAATAATAATAATAATAATAATAATAATAATAATAATAATAATAATAATAATAATAATAATGTCTTTATTAATGGCGAGGCTCAGGCCATAGGGCCTGCTCTTCTGCCTAACGACTGAGTCTACAATGATGCAGCGAAATCTGTACATTTACGTCTGGGAGTGCAAAACGTGGGACCATCCCGGCATACGCCTTAAGCGATTGAGTAAACCCAGAAAACCACAATCAGGATGGTGGCTTAGGGCCGAACATCATCAATATAAAACGATAAGGTTCGGCTTTGGCACAAGTTATGAACATGATATCAAGACGTGTTATAGCTTGTCAGTAAATGTTAATGTTTTGAGATTTATTTTTTCTGTGATGTAGGAGACGCCATGTGCGTACTAATGTGAGGCAACAGCGTATTGAACTGACAGAGTGGCTTATACTCTGCCAGTACTGTAGAATCTGTTGCGAACGTACGTGTTTTTGACAAGGCTCCGGGCTCAGGTAGTGAGGACGTATTTATGAAGCTCTGCCGGCAGAGCTCTTAGAGGCCTGCCATCTGGGGGCTTGCTAGGAGCTCAAGGGGCGTCTGGAATTGGCTGCGGGCCGTTCATAAATCGCAAAACCAAACACTGGCAGCTTGCTAGGCCTGGCAAGGCACTAGAAGAGGTTTATAAATACGGCCCTTAAGGAGTTGCGAGCTAGGGGCCTATCAGGCTTCCATCGGCCAGATAGACCTCTAGCCTACTGGGCCGATGCTAGCTGTGGAGCGATCAACGAGGACATAATCTTCACAAATTGTATGCGCATCGGAAAACATCTCTTTAGATAGACCGATCATTCTTTGCAAAGAAATTATTGAACAATTTTGTTTTATAGGGAAGACCTTGAATTATTCACAAAATTCATATTCAATTTGATGGTATACTGATAATAGTTTATAAAACAAAGTGTTATAAATAGAATCATGAAATTGCAACAATAAATAATGCAATTGCGTTCTTGAGAAACTAAGACTGATTTTCATTTCTAGACTTCGCAGATCAATCATCTTTTTTTAACAGATAAAAGTTTCAGCAATTACCTAGGCCGTACAGGGTTTCCAAATGTTTCATACAAACATCCGCCATTAGACGGCTGTAAATCCGTCCACTGCCGCCCAATAAGAAAAATTCAACTTTCCAAGTGGGAAATTTGAATTTGCATTAAAATAATTGTATTTTATGGGTTTTGTGAGGTAATAACGCTACGAAATGCTTGGTTAGTTTTATTATTTTTGTTTGTGAACATTTTATTTCATAATTCATGTAAAAATTTATACTTTTTGTAATCATAAGTTATATCATAATATTTAAAAATTAGTTATGACTATTCTTATGACTACAGCAGATTGGAGGAATACTTTAAGTGACAAAATAATTATTTTCAAAGGAGATAATTTTATTTATCACACTGTCGCAACAATTGTTATATATTTGATTGTAATGTTTTAAATACTTTCCCCTCTTTTCCCATTTTCACTCTCCTTGCTTCTCTTAAATACCCGCACTTGAAACGATTACCACAGAAATGCTTACATAGGCATGCTTATTCCCTATGACTTGAAGTAAAATGCTGGCAGTGACGCCGTACTTGCTAAGCTGATATACTTATGTTGAGCGCGACATAGACGCTATGACTTTTAGAACTCACCCTATACTAGAGGTCTAAAAAATTAACATTACTCACTTTTAAGAGTAAATTTGAACGAATTATCAATTGTTAAGGAAAAATCATATGTAAAGTAAAAACCTAAAAGTTCAAACTCACTGTCAACGTGGTTTTCGTTTTTTTAATATTTTGTCGTAATCTGAAATTCCGCCCAAAACCGCACACGATTTGATGCATTTCCGCCCATTGGACTGTATTCCGCGAAGTCAATTTTTGCCTCGCGAGAGAGAACCTTTTTCCATCCCAAAAAGCGGAATTCCGCCCAATCTGGCACACCTTAGTCCGTACTGGATAGAACGTCGGCTCACGTAAATATTTTACAATAAAAGAACGTGCAAGTCTGGTATTGAAAATAACTACAGATAAATATTTTCGAGTATATTGATATTACAACAGTTTCACATTCTTTTATACAAAGGTCATATAAATAAACAAGCACATATAAGTTGCAAATACATCGCAGATTGACATAATGTCAGGCAAAGAGTACTGTTAAATATTGTGATTAAAAATAGATTCAAGTAATTAATAAACAAAATCACTAAGAGAAAATACAAAAATATATTGAGAAATAAATGAAAATTCAGAGAACCAAGTTATTCAAAGAAACACTGTGTGACTATTATTTACAGTAAACGATTATCGGTTAACATTAAATCATTTATTATTCTCTAATCTGTTATTTCACCGAAGGAAAGAATCACCACCGGAATCGATTCTTTTTTTAACCATAACCAGTTCTTCCAATATATTTCACGTTAAAAATTGTGTTGCAGAAAGTTAAATAGCTTCACGGTTCGGCCAGTTACATTCCCTGAAAGCTAGTAGTGTGTATTTGTTTTTGTGTAAGCCTCATTGTACCTTCAATTACGTATTCCGGTCTTTGTCCAGTCTGTCAACTGCCTGAATTATACCGTTTCTGAATAGGCAAACTACGTTCAAAGAGCACCGGAGCTTTGTGAAAGCGATCAATCCATATGTAACCTGTGTAAGTGAGAACACGCGTGGATAAATTTCATGCCGCAATTGTGACTACTTGCAACTTGTTTAGAGCATTGTCTCCAGAAATTGACTTGACTCCAAGTTCGCCACTTCATGACATTGTTTGTGTACTAAGCAGCATACAATTTCAGACAATACAAACTAAACTTCGTGGAACTAGCTACCAACCAAACACGTCCCAGAGAAATCAGGATATACAATAGAAATTTTGCTAAGCGTGGCATATCATCAATCTAAACTGGTGTATAATAATGTCTTGCGGAACTCCGGGATTTGTTAAGAGAAGGCTACAACCTGGAAATATGAAGAAAAATAAGCACTGAGAAGAAAAATTTTATTAGCTTCTCTAACTAGTTTATTAAGAAAGATAATGAATTGGACTTCAGTTGGTTGTAAGAATTCAACGCTGACGAACGTATTTACGTGAGCTGCTGGCGCATGGGAACCTAAAGAAAATTAGAGGTGCTACAGAATGGCACAGACTTTCTCGTACCATTTTTTCTAATTTCCTTGATGTGGACTGGCTTTAAGGTCTTGCTCCATTCTCTGGCCAGCTGCCATATATGGTCACCCAAAGTACATTTATTTGACATTTTCTTCACTTCTCGGTTTCTTAATACTAGTACCGAAATATGACTTCAAGAATATTACACAAGAGATCTCGTTCTAAATAGAAATTTTCATTGAAAACTGAAACCGTTTTTAAGAAAACGGCAATTAAGCATTACTGTAAATGCAAAATTTGAAGCACTTTTTCACAGAAATCTATCGAGTTTTCAAAAAACTTAATTTTAAGTTATTTGAAGCACTTCCACTCACAAATGTAATAATGTATTCATATCGGTAGAAATGTGCATATTAACGGCGTGAGAGAGATTAAAAAAAATTACATTTGTGTATTAAAAAAAAAAAGAGAGAATACACCAAAATGAATTTTACATCATATCAAACAGTGCATTTAGCAGTATCTATTGCAAAAATTTGAAGAAAAAAATTGAAGTAATTTTTGAGATAAATGTGAGCGTTTCTGCAAATGCGGAATTTTGAGCTCCTTTTTACAGAAAACTGTTGAGGTTTTCAGAAACTTTATTTGACATTATTTAAAAAACATGTACTCATAAATCCAATAACGTGAATATATAGCCTTTAATGTAAATATTACAGACTTGAGAAACAAGCCCAAACAATGATATTTTTGTAATTTTTGAAATAACAAAAGAAAAGAGAAATATGGTGTTTATGTCAGCGCATAGGATGCATTTGGTACTATCCCTACCAAAAATTTAAAGAAACAATTTGAAGTGGTTTTTGAGAAAATCTTGTTTTTGTAATTTTTTTTAAATTGCAAATATTGCACGCCATATTGCGCGTAAAATTACTAAAATTTTCAAAAACATATCCATGACCCTAATAGGAGAACTGATTATAAGCAACACATTTCATTTGAAGCAAACATCTATATCTTTAATTTTGTAGTTTTAGGAAGACGCCAAAAAATTCAAACTTTTGCTTTTTTTGAAAATTCTGAGTTAACCGCGAAAATAGGACCTGTAACACCGAATAAGAATAGAGTACAATACACCATAAGTGTATTTTACTCTATTCTTACAAGAAATTTAAAGAAAAAATTTGGAGCCATTTTTGAAAATTTTGAATTGTCCAAAATTTTGAAAATGTCCAGGGGTCTCCATGTAAAGTAGCCCCAAATTTTAAAGATTGATTTTCAAAATTTCAAATTTTCAACTAGAATTAGATGGAAAAGGGTTTCTTCAATTTGGAAAAGATCGTAGGTGTAGTTTCGGTGCTAGTAGTGTTCACACACGTACGGACAGACGGACGTTTTGAAAAAAAAACACTTTTTCGGTATCAGAAGACCCCAAAACGTGTATATCCTTTAAAATCTCGAAATCGATTTTCCACAGCATTATCTAACTTTCTCTATACTACGTATATTACTTCCGTATATATGTATGTATACGAGAAAGTAACAAGAGGTAACTTCGCTTAGGAAATGTTAATGCAGATAAGTTCTATTCACACGAATGTCTTGTATTGCAAAACTGTACACACCGACGGAGAGTCACTCTACTACACATAGTTTCGTAACAGAAACAATTTTACTCTCCAAAACCGAGCATCCGCCTTCCGCCCTGATACTAATCCCTCTTGGCGTTGCACTACAGCACAGACGGGTTGGTATCCGGAATAACCGGAACAAAAGACCTCTCCGGAAGGACTACCCATTTGAGCCTAGGCGGAACCGCTCGGCCAGTTCAGAGCTACCTACTTTCCAGCTTGGCCCCGGTGTCAAAAGCTCCATTCTCAATGTGTTTAGATGCAACCGTCCTCAATTTCCCATTAGTGTCGAATAACGCCACGAGGAAGCCAAGAGCCCAATTGGGAGGCAGCCAGACAGCTACATCCGATAAGCTTACAGCATCCTAGCCCCCTTCCCATCTCATCAACGTAATATTTGATATTTGTATAGATGCTAGTTTTAATGAACAAACAAGGATGTCGTGAGACTTTAATGCTCATGTTTATTTAATATAACAATGTAACAATTTTCTACAAGGTTGCCAAGGGTCCACTGATTTGTTGATCCACTTTTTATCGCTGATTGAATTGTACTTTTATAGAAATTGAAGCTGATATTTGTAAAAACATACAAGTATTCATTTTGTATTACTCAACATGACAATAAACTGATATTTGTTGAAAGTCACAGCCCCTGTCGAAATACGCTTCAAGTCCGCCTCTGATATCAGCAACTTGCAAGGTTGAAATCATTTTTGTACAGCACTATACTTATGATCTAGTTTTTATAGACATAGTTGGGGGTGGGGGATTAAACCCCCACAGAGCGGCGAATGGAAGTATTTTGTCGGCACTAATAGAAATTGAGCACATCATGACTAATGATTACTTAATCTTTCTAGTGCACTAGTATGCATAGTATCTTTCAAATCGTTTTACCGCAGTTGATTTAGTTATTACACTGACAAGAGCGAAAAATAAACACACTTCAACACTTTGGACTCTTTAATTTTTGCAGATGGGCTAAAGTTCTAATTTACTCACCAGTTGTGTAGAAGATGATACTTTGCCAGCCATCAACCGTCATGGACACGTCCTACAACATACAATTTTCACAAAATTTTAAAGATTGAAAAATAAAAATATTTGTATCTACAAGTTACATTTTGCTTCTCAAATCTTTACACAAGTTACCATAGTACACATTTGTTTTTTCATACAGGAAAAAACATGCAAAATTCTCTCACATTTTAGGTTGAGATGCAATTAGATTTCACTCTAAAGACCTGCATTTAATTTTTTTGAATGCCAATTATGTTTTAATTTAAGCCGAATGTTCACTGTTGCACCCCTCTTAATATATTAAGGACTTTATTTTTTTCTGATACGTTATTGATTGTTGGGAGCGTAGGCTTCCGCGGCCGGAGTCATGATTAACTTGGCTATCCGGGAGACGCCGCGTCCAGGGCACAGGTGCCAACGTTTCGGTCGCCATTCTGCGACCTTCCTCAGGGCGTAGTACTGCGCCCTGAGGAAGGTCGCAGAATGGCGACCGAAACGTTGGCACCTGTGCTCTGGACGTGGCGTAGTACTGCGTAGTACTGCGCCCTGAGGAAGGTCGCAGAATGGCGACCGAAACGTTGGCACCTGTGCTCTGGACGTGGCGTAGTACTGCGTAGTACTGCGCCCTGAGGAAGGTCGCAGAATGGCGACCGAAACGTTGGCACCTGTGCTCTGGACGTGGCGTAGTACTGCGTAGTACTGCGCCCTGAGGAAGGTCGCAGAATGGCGACCGAAACGTTGGCACCTGTGCTCTGGACGTGGCGTAGTACTGCGTAGTACTGCGCCCTGAGGAAGGTCGCAGAATGGCGACCGAAACGTTGGCACCTGTGCTCTGGACGTGGCGTAGTACTGCGTAGTACTGCGCCCTGAGGAAGGTCGCAGAATGGCGACCGAAACGTTGGCACCTGTGCTCTGGACGTGGCGTAGTACTGCGTAGTACTGCGCCCTGAGGAAGGTCGCAGAATGGCGACCGAAACGTTGGCACCTGTGCTCTGGACGTGGCGTAGTACTGCGTAGTACTGCGCCCTGAGGAAGGTCGCAGAATGGCGACCGAAACGTTGGCACCTGTGCTCTGGACGTGGCGTAGTACTGCGTAGTACTGCGCCCTGAGGAAGGTCGCAGAATGGCGACCGAAACGTTGGCACCTGTGCTCTGGACGTGGCGT
>BLKR01012640.1:0-17628 GCA_011170035.1 Teleogryllus occipitalis
ACCTCGTCCGGTGTGCAAGTGACGGTCGACCAAGCAGCAGGATGATCGTCGTGTTTAATTTAGCATAGATACAGCTCTGATTTCAACGATGGATTATTATAAAAATGTATTTTACTTCTTCATTTGTAGCGATTGCGCTTTCGGGCTTAAAGTTGACTGTTTCCAATTTTTTTCTGGCATCCGATCTACAGTCTCTAAATCCCCAAAGCTGCGTTCAGTTATTATTTACGTAAATGAACAAAAATTCCAAATAAGCGTACAAAATATCAAAAAAATATTGAATGCGAAATGAAAAATTCTGGTTTCAAAGAAAGTGTATTAGTAACAATCATTTTGTAATTTTGTGACTTTGTTTGCTATTCACGTTTTAGTTTCTTAACTCCTACAGGTAAGTTGGTTTGTACTACTACCACTTTGCCGTATTACTAAATCTACGTGCAGATTCATATTTTAAAGGATTTCCATTTTCGATAGTTCATAATACAACGCGTGATGAAAATTAAGAATAAATATCCAACGTGCCATGTGTCAAAAATATAATACATTAAAAGATATGTAAGACATAAGCAGTGACGGATCCAAACTAGAAGGCTCATGAGACTTCAACCATCCTCTCGCAGGAACCAATGACAAATTGAGAAATATTGCTTTTGATAATTTTCTATACTCACGAAAAAAATCAATATTATTGTTATTGTTATAAATATTAATTATAAGTCAACTAATTACAATACTTTTACATTCAACATCAATAAAAAAATGATAAGAAAAAATCAAGTCGATGGGACACTACACCTGTAGCCTCCCTCCACATACATACATACATACATACATACATACATACATACATACATACATACATACATACACACACACACACACACACACACACACACACACACACCACCTGGATGGGCATTCTCTGGACATAAGACATAATCCACCAAAATCGACCTGATTCCGTTGTTAGAGCGAATTCCGATGCGGTGCTAAACTTCGACGTACGTGAAGGGGCTGGGCACATGTTTTTAACGGCTCACAATACAAACTAAGAAAATGTGGTTAAAACCGCGGATGAAAACGCACAGTAACAATCAAGACGGCTTTCAATATCCTGAGCTATTTATACAAAAGCATTTCAGTAAAAGCATGCTTACTCAAATTTTCATGAGTTCACAACATGCTGAAGCAAATGATTGTAAGCACCGGGCATCACATGCCTCGGAATATATGAAGAGTATATGTGTTGTATAACAGTGTAAATCCTGCTTACTTATAAATAGAAAGATCTGAAGGAACGTTTCACTAACTTTAAGCATATTGGCAAAACTAGAAAATAAAATCGAGAAAATACTCGATATGTACCCTAGACACACTTATGCAGGAGGTTATTAATGTATAATAAAATAAGAACAGATAAAGATAAATATAAATAATCTCCAACACGAAAACGTACTTTAAAACATTCTGTATAAAATTATAGTCCATAAATAACTAAAGGATCCATAAGGCTTTATCCGAAAATTACATTCATCAAAAATGTGAAAAATGCATATTTCATAAATATATCATGTGGGATGTGGTGTACATTAAAAGAGCTGTTGAATAACAGTTTGTTCACTACACCACAAATTATTTATTAATTCTTTGTTTTTATTCATGTTAACAATTGGCGTCATAAGAAGCTTTTGGTACTTTTCTGATAAGTATAACTTGTATACCTTGTTCGCAACTGTATTAATTTTTTGTGATTAAGAACACAAACTTCGGTCTGTAACTGAATTTTAGATCTAAAATGTTTAATAAAAATTATATATGCAGGTTTGGGTCATTAGATCATTATTTTTTATTGACTGAGAGTATTTTTTCTCAAATATTATTATTATTATTATTATTATTATTATTATTATTATTATTATTATTATTATTATTATTATTATTATTATTACCACCATCATCATCATTCATTCATTCATTCATTCATTCATTCATTCATTCATTCCAAGACTGTGTTATATACATGGTTTTGCACATAGTTCTGATTAATTTGTACGTCATTTCCTGACGTTTTAAAATATTTTTTCTCTAATTTAAATATTAACACAAAAAATTTAAATATTAACACAAAAACACGTTTATTTTTATTAATTTATTTCAAAACACTTGGTCTGTACTCTGTAAACTTCTTTTCATTCAAATAGATAACATAATTAGGAAATTGAACGTCTTAAAATCGTGAAATTAGCCTATTAATGGACGGAAACTATTATTCCACTTTACAGAATTCCGTTACCAAGACAGAAATAATATTTCGTCTGCAATATCCGTTTCTTAATGTTGAGAAACACGCTTCGTGGCTTTGACATCGTGATGTCGACTCAAGTTGTTGGCAGGTAAATCGTCGGCTTCCCAAAAAACATGTCTCCTGGACTGACGGGAGACGCGAGTCACCACTTAATATTATGTAGATCAACGACTGTGTTCACTGAACCATGAATTCTTGGTAGCGACTATGCCTGATATTTCCACCTTACGTTCAAATAACTTTGATATATCGTTGAGAAATATTGTCGAGGGATTTATAATCTAGTATAAAGGTGTTACGTACTGTGTCTTTCAGTTTACTCGTTTCACTAGATTTAGTTTTTCTTAAACCCTTCTATTTTTAAAATACCTTGTGTTCTCGAATTATGCGCCTATATTTATTTTATGGTCATCATTGTGTTAGCCTCTAATACGGCTAATGGGTAGCGTACTAGCTTCCCGTGGTGTGGATCCGGTTTCGATTCCCGGTCGAGGCAAAAATAGAATTGTAGCGTTCATTTATAATCGTCCCAGTTTCTATAACTGTGTGACGAAGAAAAGCTCAAGCAGGCGGATCTTGCTAGTTACGGTGAATAGAATACGTCATGTTCGCCTCATGTCGCTCTTACCCCCAAGCATGGGAATTTAATTAGACCCAGTCATAAGGGGTCAGCGTTAGTTGGCCGGTCAATTCGGACAAGCGACCCAAAATGCCAAATACATACATACAAGGTTAATGAATTAGCGAAATTAACAATAAAATATTTTCTCTAATTATTGTATATGTTTCTCGATTGACATATTTGATAATACATTCTTTTACTAAGGCTGCAAATTTTCACTACGTTGGTCACTTCAAATGTAACCGCGTTCCCACCTGTATTTCTGTGAATGAATTATTTTGAACAAGCGATAATACAGCATTTCAATAAAAGGTTCATTAAAGCGTGGCTTCATACAGACGCAATATGCGAAATCCGACCACAAGTAATAATGCATGAATATAAATGTAGTTGAGAATAACACGATGAAAGATAGTCGGAAATCACACTACATGCGTTGCAAACATCAGGATGTAACAAATAGCACATCCATTGTGTTGGAATTTATAGCAAAATATACAGTAAATTAACTATGATAAACAGCTTCAAATGGTTTTAGTTACTGAAAGCGCTACAGTGGAGTATGCAGAACGTGAAAAAACGCTAATATCATTAAACTATTTATGTAGACAAATGTTTCGACCAATTCATGCAATTCAATGAGTTCCACGTCTATAAGAAAGTCATAAAGGCATACGTTTTCATTTAATGCTTTTGCAGTCCATTTTGTGTCTTCTGAAGTTACACACAACGGAACTGATTTCATAGTATTATTATGAGTTTTCTTAATACACTTAAATTTCGAGTAATTCATGGCCTCTATTGACAACTATTCACATTAGTGTCAACATTTTCACGAAAAATAGGTCAATGGTTATTAACCAAATAAGTATCGTAAGTCATCTTAATACGATATTGTATTAGACAATTCATTTATAAACCAATTGTGTTATAAGATACAAATTTTTTATCGAACGCTCGATACGAATAACGAACGTTTTGCACTTTGTAAAAATTCCAATGTACAAAAACGTTCCTTTTAATTTGATTATTCATTCTTGGAAATGTGACAGACGCATGTCGAGAAAAGCTAAAAGGTCTTGGATAATTAGAACGCTTGTGTTCTTGTTCTCACAATCAACACGAAATTCATTACAGTTATTAGTCCATGGAATATTAGAATTACAATGTTACAATAACTTCTGTTACAAAACTGATCTCAGATTCGTGAAGTTTGACTTACGATTATGGAAGTCGTTAATATAATATATTATTTCAACAAAAAAATATGTATTGGAATTTGTAAAAAGCTGATAGAACGTTTACAATATTCTATTGCACCAGTTTTTACGATACTAATTTCATAAATAGCTATAATAATTTCCTCCTTCGCATTTGCACCTGTGAATCTCATTCTTCTCGTGTTTAAACCAATGAATATGAAGAGCACGCGAAATCCCACGTCGCGTGTGCTTGCATTGATACATGTTCAAGAGGAGCTTTCTAGGCCGAAAGAGCAACGCCTGCTTTAATTTTTCCTAAGGATTGAATTTCATCAACCTGAACAGTAATTCCTACGTAAGCGAGGAAAGAGAAGTTTCGTTAAAAAAAGTGTGTACTTCACGTTTGGAACGGATTATCAAATAATTGGATTGGTTGAATAATGTGAAACGTGAACTTTTTCCTTCGTATATTCATATTTACAACAATAGGTTTGTGCGTTTTGTATAACCAACAATTTCAATTTAGTTTATGGAGGGAGAAGTTTATTGGTTTACATTTAAATGATATTTGCACACAAATTTGTTTAAAATTACGTCCATGTTTGTTTGTGACAGTTTAAATATATTGGGTGACAATTCTATGAATTTAAAATTTGTAGAGATAATTTTTGACAACTCTCGATATGTTAAATAAATCACTCGATTAAATTTATGAAATATAGTCTTCAAATTTAAGTAAATAAATCTCATGGCTCTGCAGAGTGAGTTATATTTCACACAGGATATATTTCAAACAGGAGGGTTACCAAAAATGTTATGACAACTATTATTATTTCATGAGCATGTCAGGGAAGAAATTTTAAAACAGGCAATTGAAAGGTCTCCTCATATATATGCTAATGTTTAATAATGAATAATGAACTCAATAGGTATCCGGTTAGAAAAGAAACAAAATAAGATAAATTCATCACTTTTTCAAATGTGTTTAATCTCCAAATAATAATGTAATGATATAATCTTATTATCTGTACTAATTAGGCTCGTAAAAATATTATACAAGAAAATGTCTTAATTCTGGAAGTCAACATTGAACCTTTATGCCCTGAACTGTGCTTTATCTCAAAATATAGGACCGTCCTAAGTGGCTCAGTGCATCGATGTCCCTGCAGAGCGTCTGCTTCTGACCGGGAAGTCCTAGGGTTCAAATCCCGCTAGTAGAATTTTCGGCGCTAACTAGATAGTGCCGATGTCACCCGCTGTCTGGAGGAGAATTCTGGCGGTCGGCTGCTCTAATCGGTATATTATCGGTGGTTTCTCCAACCAATACCAATTGAATGTCATAGCAGTATCACAACAAACGGGCCACAGACCGCGCGCGATTTTTCCTTCCCATTCCTTGTCCTATCCTATCCCCTCTCGCACACCAACTTACACGCACTACACAACCACACATGTTGGGAGCTTAGAGCTTGTTCCTGCTGGAGCGGAGGTTCTCTAGTAGGAGATACCTGGATGGGGAAAATCCTGGAAGTCTACGTAAAGGTCGGCGCCGGGTCTTACGATAAGGAAGATCATCTCCACTTCCCATGATAAACATGCACTACTCTTATGGGACTAATGACCATAGTCGTTGACGCACCGGGAAACATTAAATAGTCTATAAATGAATCAATATGTAGTTCCTGAACTGTGCAGGGGGAATCAATCTAATTGCTAACCTTTTATTTAAAACAGAAAGACTTAGACCCCTGCACAGAATACCATACAGTTTTTTTAATTAAAATTTGTGATTCTGCACGTTTCTGACCTTTCGCGTTACGGAGGGTTGACCAGAAGAACCAAACGTTTAGAAATACAGTTAAGGTCTAAAAATAACTAATTTGGTAGTTAACAAACTATGAAGCACCACTTAGTTCACAAAGGATCTCATCATCTTATTTTAAGTACACAGAACTCGCGGGTTTCGATTTATGTGCAATGGTAACGTTTGTTGCAGCATAACATTTTGCGGTTTGCACTTCCGCCTTCTCAATTCTTTGTAACATATTCTAATAAATTCTAAATTTCTGTTCCTTAAATATATTGTATGCATTCTTGGAGCGAAAGTTGCTTCTGTATTCAGTAAAAGTACATTCACGGTGCTTTGTGTCGATTGTTTATTATAAAACGTACAAAACAGTGATCTTGCCTTAGCGTTTTGTAGAGAGGATTTAAATCGCATACGCAAACTGCACGAATTGCTAATAATTGAATTGCATCATTGATCAGCTTTCTGCGTGCAATTCACTTTCAGATAGGTGAAGATATTACGTGACATATTGTCGGAAGATTCTCTCATGGAAATAATGGAATTTAGCGTTTTCAAATTCGTTGGCAACATACGATGGATTCTTTCGGAGATAGCTTCGAAGAGCTCTAGATGTGCTTTGTACGTTCGAGCATGTTTGATATTTGAGATATAAACATACTTGAATCTAACACCAGTAACATCGAACTCGCAGCAGCGAACGTCTTACGGCTGCCGCGCACCACTCATCGTTGGCATCAGAGGCGGATCGAGCCAATCGTTGAGGGGATGGGGATCATACATTTTTGTTAATAATAAACATGATTGTTATTAAATTTAAATTATTTTTGTAGTGTATATATGATTCTATACAATATTATTCCTTAAATAATTACGTAATTTCAAAATAAAAATATATTTAAATCAATTTTGCCAAATAAACGAAGGTAACAAACAAAACCTCTAGGTCTGAATCTGCCACTGGCTGGCATCGGTTGCGGTAGGGAAGACACAAAAAAATGTACTTGACGTATTTGGCTTTGGAGGGCTTGTAGAGCTTTTACGCCCATTACTCTAGTGATCACACCAAGTGATGCGACATCGATAATAAAATATTGATGTTTACAAACATCGTTGTTAAAAATGAAAACATAGATATTAATAATACATCGAACAAAAACCATTGCTGATTTTAAACATCGGTGTTTCAAAGCTGTTTTAGTAACTTCTAACATTAAATTCCTGCACAACAAGATTTAATTTGACAGTGGCTCAGTTTATTAATTTATAATTAATAGTTACATGAAAACAAAGTTACTAACGCCTCTCCATTTGCAAAATATGAGGAAAGACGTAGGAAATACCAGAGCTTTGGGGACGAGAGATAGTTTTAATTATTCTAAAATCGTGCGCATTACACAAACTGAGAAGTGGCTATTGCTCTTTGAGGATACAGACGGAGGAAAATCACCAACAAAAATGCAAATACTTCTGTTTAACGAATATCCTTAGAGCGGCCGCATAGAAATAGTTGGGAACCGGTACTGCTCGTTCATCCAGTTGTGTTATGATGAAATTTCCGAAATAATCCCCCCTGCTCGGCGGGATCCGGGTTTGATGTTTACCTCATTAAATTCCCGTGGCTCCCCTGAAGCTGTCTTACGCTCGGATCAGCCACGCGTACGGAGAGCGCTCTGGCGGGAATCGACCCAGGCCATGTGTACCGAAGGCGCGCGAGCTAGCAACGGAGGCGTTCGCCTGCGTAAAAAGGAGTCGATAACTGACAGGGCCTAAATGAACTGTTGCCCTGTTAGAGTGAGAAGCTTTTTGCTAGACAGTTTTCGAGTCTGGGAAAACAAACTTTGGCAATAGATGGAAGAGCATATTATGTCCCGTACAAATTTTAATATATCTTTTGTGTAAATGAAATCAGATCAATAAGAATTAATATGACTTCGGAAAGTTTACTCTAAACGATTGCGACTGAGTGAACACATCGGGAAACCAAACCTGAATGAAACGGTAGCTCAGTAAAATAACCGCACAATAGCTGAATGAAACGGCAAAGGTCAATGTTTGGGTCGAAAGGTCTGCAAATTGCCAATAATATAATGGGCAAATAAATGTTGTGTCGTCCATTGAGGTTTAACAATCCTGTAACCAAACCCTTTTAAGTTCATTTATTTAACGTCAAAAATGTGTTGCCCAGGAGGGTTGGAAGAGTCGATGGCACTTACTTAGATGGGAATGATATATTTCAGAGTCATATTTATTTAACATCATTTACTTTAGATATACCATAATTTTTACAAATTACCAATTTACATTTATTCCAGAAACGAAAAAACTATTATTTTATTAATTTACAGTATATCATGGAAGTAAAATTGTAATCATTTTCAATTAGTTCTCATATAATTAAATTATTTGATTTTTCCAAATAATTTGTCGTCGGTTTCTGTTGAAGTGCCATGATGAATATTTCATAACTACAGTTTTATATTTTTATTCTATTACTGTAACATACCTAAGATTTTTCATGACCATAAGACTGGTGATGTTGTAATTAGTAAATTTTACACAATGCTATAATCACGTTTAAGTTAAACCTGACTACACGTCAGGCAGTGACTAAGAATTGCCATTTACAATATCATTATGACCAAGAAATCTTGAAAAACAGAACAACTGTAAATTAGACAACGATGAAACAAAAGAACTTTTGAAGAAACGGGTCATGTCTTAAGACATTGTTTCTTCCCATTTAAAATTTAGTTCTGTCACTATAATCATATTCAAAATAGTAAAGAATAATTTGACACATACTGAGCGCAAAAAATAACTTCTAATCAAGATTATTTACTTGCATCTCACTCCTAATCGCGACAGCTGGCATTCAATTATTATGATTGTGAGGGCGAGGAGAAAAATGTAAATTTTGTTTTGGTGTTCAATGAAGAGGGGGGAAAGTATATGTTTATTTTGTATAGGAACAAACGTCATCAGACGTTTTGTTGAAAACTTGTTGCAATCCTGTAACGGCAAAATATTCCACAGATGTATAGTGTAGAAAACGACTTAGAGAATGGAGTTGATCTCTCGCGGCTTATAGAAATCACCGCACCTCCGGGCTGACTGAGCATAGGAATATCCTCGGGTGTGGCTTCCTGGGGGGAATGTTCGTCCAACCGAAGCCCCGAGCTCGTGGCTCCATGCGAGGGACGCCACGCCGTACTCGACCGCCATCGGCTCCGAGCGGGTGGCGACTTCACAAAGGACGGAAGGTAAGTTGCCCAGCGACAGCCGATGGTTATGGAGCAGGAACATCCGTTAATTAAAATGTTGACGCGTGCCCAGTGGGAGGGCTGGCTCTACGCGGGTCACCTTTACATCAAACAAACTAGCGGAAATGAATAAGTTATTTTCAACACTCCAGTAGCAAAGTAGTAGCTTTCACGTGTTCCCCAGCTGCTAAACGCATGCACTAAGGTTGGTTGTATTGCAAGAGACTTTATAATACAAATTTATAAAATAAAGCTTAATAATATTTTTTTTATTATGATGGGTCTACCTCGTTTACTATTTTAAAAAATACGAATTTTCTGCAAAACCATACATAGGTGCAAAAAAGTAAATCTTTTTGTCGATGTTTTTTGGGCATGCCACGAACAATTTCCTATTAATACCGAAACATCAAGAGTTATGTATTACTGTTTTTACTCCTTAAATTCAACACATAATTAAATAACAAACATTTGTATAAATTTCGTGAACTATTCTTCAAATACTGGTCTGTATTTAACTGCCATATGTTGTTTTCAAACGACTGATCAAATACCCGAAAAATAAATATTTAATCACATACGTAAATGTTAACTAAAATCGAAAGGACTCCTTAAATAATTCGACTTTTTGCTGCCTGCATACGCTACAGAAAGTAAGCAACTTTCGCGAAACAGGCCGGTAAAAGCGAGAGGGATCTGTACAGATGCAACCGGTGGCTATGCAACCAAGAATAAGAAAAAAATGCCACGAAGAGGAAGATAATAAAAGTTATATCATTGGTTGTTTTAGATATAAAAAACACTTCTGTTCATATTTCATTCAAAAAGTAAATATTAATATAGAAACATACGTTTCTGCTCCGCGTTTTACATAAACATTGCACCCAATATCCGAGCTTTCAAAACACTCGTAATATTATTTTGCCGAGTCATAAAAACATCCGTGTTCTACTCGATAATTGTACTCGTTTAGTTGGTTTTTATTAACTATATATACTTATTACTGCAGAAGGAACCATAAAAACTTGTGATTACATTCTTCGAACGTTGACCAGGCGTTAGGTCTTGGAAATAGATGAGTTCTGCGCCCTAATTACAAAATTATCTAATATGTACACTAGGGGAAGAAAAACCTTTTTTACAAAGTAATACAAAACATCAGAACCTAAAGAAACTCAGTCATGAAGAAAAGAATATACAATTAACGGCAAGTTGGTAAACGAGAAGAAAAACATTCTAATTCCTATGTTCATTCAAAAATACTTGTAAAGACAAACGTAGGTGACCATGTACACAGTTGGAGATTGTACCAAAAGTCACGGTCGACAAAACGTTTAAAACAAGCGTCATATGGAAATTGAAAAAGGAAGAGACTAGGGAAAGAGAACAAGAGGAAATAGAAGCAAAGTAAGAAGAAGAAGAAGAAGAAGAAGAGGAAATGGAAGGGGAGAAAGGAAAGAAGAGGAAGAGAAAGGGGAAGAAGGAAAAGACAAAAGGGAAGAGGAAGAAGAAGTTGAGGAAGGGCAAGAAGTAGATGAGAAAGGGGAAGAAGAAGATGAAGAAGGGGAAGAAGAAGAAGAAGAAGAAGAAGATGATGATGATGATGATGATGAAGGGGAAGAAGAAGAAAACGAAGAAGGGGAAAAAGAAGAAAATGATGATAAAGAAGGGGAAGAAGAAGAAGATGATTATAAAGAATGAGAAGAAGAAGGTGATGAAGAAGGGGAAGAAGAAGGAGATAGACAAAGACGTTATTGAGTCAACAACGCAGAGCATCGAAGAGCGTGTGGTTGCGCGGGCAGGGGCTGCGGGTACTCACGCGGGCGCCGGCACTCGAAGCGCAGGGCGACGGCGAAGAGCAGCACCCCGGCGCACAGCAGCACCAGCAGCGCCACGGCGGCCAGCAGCGCGCACTCCAGCGCCGTGCGCCGCCTCAGCGCGCCCGCCCCTCCGGCGCCGCCCCCGCCCCCGCCACCGGCCTCCGCCGCCGTCGTCACCGTGTTGGTGACGGGCGCGTAGTGCACGGCCACAGGCAACGCGGCGGCCGCCGGCACCGCCCCCAGCGGGTTGGCGGTGATCTTGGCCTCGGCCGGCATCGCGGGCACGCCCCCGCCCGCGGCCTCCGCCGCCGCCTCCAGCAGCAGGCGCTCCTTCTCGGGCACGCCCCCGCCGCCGCCCCCAGCCGCGTCGTCCGCGCGCAGGAACCCGTTGTTGGTCGACTTGTTCAGGTCGGCCGGCTTCTTCTTGTTGTTCATGTCCGCTGGTCGGGCTCCGGACGGCATCTTCACATCCCGCGCACCGCCCGCGTCCTAGCGACCGCTCGACCCTTTTCTTATTAGGGGTTTTATTTTTACGAATCACACAGCGACAGCGTCACGAGTCCGCTACTCAAGTCCATGATGCTTGTTCACTTCCAAAACGGTCGCCGATGAGCGGCCGTCAATTGTCCGCACCACACTCGCATGTTCCGCTCCTCGTGCGCTCAAGCGGCGTTCCGGGAAGCCGTCGCCTCCAGCCGCTTCCCGCTCCACTTGAATGTCATTTGTTTTCCTCCGTCGTCGCCGTGGAAGGTATTGAAAAAAAGGCGCGGCGGCGGTCGTTGGGGCGATCGGCGGCGGCGGCGGCGGCGGCGCCTGCGCGGGAGGGCCCCGCCTTGTGCCCGTGCGACGGCTTGGACGCGCGCAACGCGACTGCTCGGCGCGGAGCCGCGCGCGCCGCTCTTATAGCCCCCGGCGGCGGAGGGGGCGAGGGCGGCGGCGGCGGGCACGCGCAGCCCGCGGGCGACGCGGCGCCCCGCCCCGCCCCCGCCCCCGCCCCCGCCGAGGGGGAGGCTGGCCGCCACGCAGCTGCTGCTCTTGCACTACCACCCACGCCCCCAGGCCGCGCCCCGCCCCGCTGCGATGACCGGCGGCTGCTCCTCCGCCACTCACCCCGTGCCCCCTCCCCCTTCGCCAGCCTCTGTTTGTAAATAACAACAGCCCCGCTGGCGCAGGGAAAGAGGGCGTATGCGTTACGATCGTACGGCAGATGATCCGCAATTTACCTGGTTTCTTTCCCATCGTTTTTAAGGTCATCATACGTAACCGACTTGAATAAACGAAATTTTTGTGTATAAAAATTACAAGAAACGTTTAATTGATTTGTCTGATGTACAATACACAGTTTTTCAGAACTACAAGTATTCTCCCACAACCCCAACACTGCCTGGCCACGCCACGCCACGCCACGCCACGCCACGCCACGCCACGCCACGTCACGCCACACCACGCCACGTCACGCCACGCCAGGCCACGCCACGCCAGGCCACGCCACGCCAGACCACGCCACGCCAGGCCACGCCACGCCACCCCAAGTCACGCCACGCCCGGCCACGCTCCGACCAATGACAGTCATCCTCATGGCAAGCGGTTGGTCCTCTGCCATTCCCTCAGTGACTTTGTATGGGATTCACTCTTTGTAAATAACAACAGGCCCGCTGCTGACTGGCAAAATATACGAACTAATCCCTATCTGGATTTTCCCCCACTGGGCCATGGAAGTATGCGTGAGTGTAAATAAGGGTGTGCGAATAGAACATGGAAGAGGAAGGAAAGATCGCGCGCGATCAGTAACCCGCTTGTTAGAGTGCGTCTCCGGCATTCGCCAGGTGTCGCACGGAGAAACATCGGAAAAGTACTGATCAGAGCAGCCGGTTGTCAGAATTCTTCTCCAGACAGCAGCGGAATTCGACCTAGCTAGTTAGCTAGTGTCGAAAATCCTGCCACCGTCGGGATTCGATCCTTGCGACCTCTGTGTGAGAGGAACTGCAGAGACGTCAATTGATGCACTGAGTCACCAAAGTCGGTATGGATCTCTCCAGAAACTCACAATGTAACAGTATTTTTTTCTTCAAGAATACGTCAAAAAGGAGTTAATACACTTCAGAGGGACAATAAATTCGAAAGCTTATTTCACCGGCTGTGATTTTTTGAAGCACTGCCATCGTTTTCTTTTGTCACGTCCTTGTTTTTTCCTCAATCGTTTCTGTCAGCTTGGAACTAACTTCTATTCCCGCGACCTGGCGTTGCGTTTGACTGGTCCTTTCAACGTGGGCCACGTGTGCTGAAGATATTGTTTGTTTTACTTTAAGTTTAACGACGTTAGAATAAGTCACAATTGTTGTTTATACCAAGTCCGCCTTCCTCTAGCAGCCCTAGTGAATTGTTTCAAAAGCGCACTTCCAATACATAGTCATTCTGAAACATAGCCGAGTGAAGCATAAACTGTTCTCTGTTAAGAGTTTTTCATTCAGTGTTTCAACATTTCGTAATTTCCTGTGAGCTACTTTTTCCTAATTTACATACAGGCAATAATCTGATGCGAAGATCTATAAGATAAATCCTGATGTAAACATATCCCAGCGCTCTCATGACAATTAGCAAACTTGAAATAGTAATAGTAATATACAAATACAAGGGTGTAACATAGTGCATCTTGTATGAAATATTGTGGGACCTAATTTAGAGGAATTATTGAAAGTTGTTTGACAGAGTATTTTAATCTATGTTGCTAACAAGCAGAATTAACTTGGTAACCTGCCTTGCCCAGGTACTTATTAATAGTAATAATATATGAGAAAGGAGGAGGAATGTGAATGAATTCTATGTAGGGTGTATCTCCGCTTTAAGCTTTCCTGCCCCGTCAGTTCTGTGCCCAGCCATTCTGGGTCTGTTCCGACCCACAAGCCCCCCCTCCACCCCCTCCCTCCTAACCCTCCCCGCCTCGCTTCACCCTGCCTCTTATGGCACGCCATACCCCCTCCCCAGCTCTGTCACGTTTGCTACAATCCATACGTTCTACCACCATCGTTGCTATGGGCAGATGCAACCAGCTGCGTTATTGCATAGTCCCGACAAAGCTCCTGTAACAATTTTGACCTTCAATTAGTCTGAACGGGATTGCGCTATTCAAACTAAGTTCATTTGGTAGAAATTTTAAGAAATGTTTAAACAAAACTTTGGCGAATTTACTCAATGTTTTCAAGATATTTGTGAAAAACGAACGGAGTGCACACAAATATTGCTCTAAAGAGTAGAACAGAGATATACGAGTAATTTTTACAAAATCTCATAAATAGACAGTATCTTTTTCTCTAATTTTGAATTTTACGTGTACAAAACTTTATTAGATCTCAGTAAAACGGTACATTTGAATTAAAAAACAAACTTTTTTTCTTTTGATAAGAGAAGATAATTTGAAAAAAGGTAATCTAAATTATACCCGATAAAACATTCTATCAGCGAAAACAGCACTGGAATGATTTTATCGGTTCGATAAATTATCTCGGACACACAAAAATTGTAAGAACAATTGAATGGGTTTTTATATAACGTAAATAGCCGTATGAGATTATAAAGACGTAGTTATTTTGAAATCACAGATGGACATTCCAGTTTTATTTATACAGATTCTCAATGCGCGCAGTAATTTGAAAGAAAACATAGAAACCTCCGACCATATGGAAAGGGACTACGCTTTCATTAAATACTCACCGACTCGAGTAAAATCGAAAAATAATGAAACAGTTTCGGTTAAAGCTGAAAAATTCCAAATGTATGACAGTTTGTTTTCGCCTATTTTCATTTAGCTCTTTTCGACTGTATTCTAATGCACGGAAGGTCACTATTTGCGGCACACCTGATGTCGTGTGACAGCAAGGCTCCAAGAACGGGACCACTGGGGCAGGGCAGGGCCTTAAAATACTCACTTTTTACGTGTTGCGTTATGGAAAAGATTTTTTAAAATTTAATTGCTATGTAAAGAATTGTTGTAGTATATGAAAAATTCTCAATTATGATGTTGCAGCATTCGGTGATGGACTGCCGATTCCAAACGCGTCAACTGCTACGGTCATCGGTCTCGTAAGTACAGTTTACAACGCTTTTCTCGGTAATGGCGATAATCTTCCCCCGCTGGATGGTGAAATCCGGTGTCTATCTCTCACCAGCGGGGCAACGGCCCAGCCGGGACAAGCTCTAAGCTCCCGAACGGTCTCCCAGCTTGTGTGGTAGTGTAGTACATGTTAGTTTAATAGTGTGTGTAAGGGGACAGGACAGGACAGGACAAGGAAGAGAAAGGAAAGATCGCGCGCGGCCCGTGGTCCGTTTATTACGGTACTGCTCCGTCATTCGCCTGGTGTTGATCGGAGAAACCACGGATAACTAGTGATCGCAGCAACCGGTCGCTAGAATTCTTCTCCAGACAACTTCACCAGACCGACCTAGATTTCTAGCTAGTGTCGTAAATGCTGTTACCGGCGAGACTCGAATCCTAGGACCTCCCGGCCAGAGGCACTGCTGTGATATCTGTTGTTGCCATGATCCACCTCTCTCGGTTTGCAGTATTCGTTTTTGTTAAATCATTTAAGTTACTGCAGTGTTAAAATGTATTTTATTTGTTGTTCTTAGGAAGTGTTGTGGTACATTTTAGAAAACCATTCGGTGTAGTTTTATTCAGCAGCATTATGCTGTTCCATGCAACTAGTACACACCGATAGTAGTAGCATTCAGGAACAAATTTGGAGCCTAATATTATGTGCAACGAGTATTCATTGTTTCTAATATAAATTATGAACCTATATTTAAACCTTCTCATGTACCAAATTACGTGCTAAAACGGTTTCGTTCGTCGCAACAAATTATTTGCGGATTGTGTCAAATAATGATGCGCGAAATGGAGAAAAAGCCATCCATCATAATACTTGAATAATGTACTTAAATGTTTTCGCCTGTATGCTCCTCTCACTGCATTTCCATCGTATAACCTTTGTGCTTCGTTTACCTTAGTCATATCTTCCTTACATCACCATAGGGCATTTTACTGCTCGTCACTACATCCAAGGTCAGTTCTCTATTGGCGCCCCATATTCCCTCAGCTAAAGGTTCCCTTCGCAATATCTTCGAGCGGTCCTCTTGAATTTCCTGTCCAGCTGCAAGGAATTTTCACGTCTTCCAGCTCACTATCGATTTCAACTCATCCACAAATACTATCAATAAACATATTTTATCATGTGTTTTCTGAAAATAGAGGAATATTTTCTCTACTTTTTGCAAATAAAACACATTGTGGAAAAGAACATGGATAATATTTTACTATTTTTTTCATCAACTGGATCTTCTGTCACTTTACTACCTGACGACATTTCTCTACATGGAGGAGAGTATCTTCCAGCCCATTATTTTCTTTTGCTTAAAAAACATTGTTTGTAATTAGAGGCCAAGACGAACGGTAAATATCTTGCTCTCTACGATGATCATTGAATTTGATTACACAATACACTACAGCCAATTAATTTTGTATTTCAACGAACTAAAGATCTAATTACGGAACCAATTACGGTCAAATAACTCTTGGAAAAAAGCAATTTTAACACTCACGTTTGAACTGATATATTTGCAGAAGTTGTATTATATCGACAAGAAATCATCTATATATTTCAATGAAATATTACTCGTCTTTCATCAAGAAAGAATTTTATTTAAGTATATCAATTATCGTAAATATTATCTCGTGTGTGTGAGAATGTGTCGATAAATTTACTGAAACATTTCAAATTTATTTTATTACGAACTAAAATTGTATATCTTCAGAACGTCTTTTAAATACTTTCATGAATACCATAAAAAGATTAGACGAATTCTTTACTTGTGGTAGCACATTATAAATTCCATACGAATCGCCCTAGAGAATTGATGTTAATGTTTGAGACGCCTCCTCGTCTACAGATTCGGTAAATACAATTTGCCTCCGGACATCCATCTATTTTTAAGGTTTGCTTTTTAAGAAAGAGTTAAAAAGTCCTATTTTCTCAAGAGTTTGTTACAATAAAAGGCCTGTATGCAGTTTCGTACTGATGGACACTATACATTTCTAGCTTTCATCTACGTCCAATTCACGCCAAAAATGACAGAAATGGAACGAAAGGTAGGTAAATTTCAGAATTCTGCAAAAGAAAGTAATTTAGAATAATCAATTATAATGTGAAAAGAAAAGAACAAAAACTCAACGATATGTGAACATTCAACACGAAGGATGCTTTAAGCTTGTACAAACAAGCTTGTATCATAAAATTTAATATAAATATTTAATTTATTCCTATTTCTTTATTTTCTGTAGTGGGGGTTCGTAAACAGCTGAATTTTGTTACAAAATGTCTTGTTGCGACAACATTCTCACGACTATAAACAACTACATTTCATTCTCAGAAACATTGAATGCCAAGTAGGATTTCCACTTTAGTGAAGTCTCTTCGCAGGACTCTGCCTGTTCCGTTCCCTCCCTTTCGCTCCTGAGCGTCCGTCACCGCCTACACTTCCGCCGGCGTTCCTGCGGCGTGGCGCTCCCGCACCCCCGCCTTCGCCTTCTCTGCACGCTCCCGCCGTTCCTACCGC
>BLKR01012641.1:0-17622 GCA_011170035.1 Teleogryllus occipitalis
CTGGTGTGAGGTTCGGCGACCTGTAGAGGTTGCCCACCCCAGCGGACCTGCCTGCGAACGGTGACTGTGTTTTGATTGTCGAGCTGCGGCAAGATCTTCAGTGCGCCCTTCGGGCGCGACGCTTGTTTAAAGAAACTCTTATCAAGGAAGTGCTCGCCGCGCATTGGCGACTTCCTTACATTATTAAGTTCCCTGTAATACATTAGTTTTATAGCATAAAAAAATAGAAGTAATTACTCAGACCTTGATTTTTTGTATGCTTAAAATTTAAGTTTTTTCATTAAAGTCCATTTGTGTTCTCAATAATTTTATTTTAAATTCATCATCATTTTTTTAAAATATCCGTCCACCATCTATTCTTCTTTACTCTACATGCTTCCTGAGCTAGCCGGCCACACGAGCCCAGGTAAGCAAAGGTAGGTCTGGGAGACCGGGTTCGGTGCAATATATAAGCTTAAAACTAAGAATATGCGTTAAATAAAAATATAGTAAGCCACAGATAACATGTATTTATAAAATCTTCACTATACCCTGTAGTGCAAAACGCGTGGAATAATATATATTTTTAGCATAATAAACAAAAAATAGTAATAAGTGAGAGAGAACCACTAGAATGTCAGAAGATGCCCTAACATCCAACCCTGTTTACTAAGTTCATACGCTTGAATAAAGTTAAAGGAAGTAAATCGATTCAAGCGAAAACAAACTTATCAGAAGGTAATCGGAAATTCTATGTTGTATTACAGCATTAACATGCTTTAATTCACTTTTAGTTTGAAAGAGAAACACACGGAAGTATCTCATCTCGACCCACTTATAAACAAAAACTTGAAATATATGCACTTAATATGCAGCATAAATAAAAATATGCAGATAAAGAAAAAAACACTCAGAAATATGCAATTATGCACAATAAAATTGGGCTACTTTTGTTTTATTTTTGGTGATAGGTAAATTTATATACACCCCCTTTGGACATGTACAATCAGTAAAGTATGCAATAGCATTAATACCGCGGTCTAGTAATGAGAATTAGAAGTGAAGGATATTGCTGCTGATGTCAGTTATAGGGTTGGCGACGTAGATGAAAGTGCTAATGACAGTAGCGATCTCAATTTACGCAGGAAAATGGTGATTTAAAGAGATGGTTTGTGTTTAAAAATAGGTTCGGAGGATATATCACAATAGGATTTACCCGAGAGCATTTAATATTTGGGTGACAAGGATTAATATTAAAGTCTGACTAGAAAAATTATACGGAATATTATCATCTTTACTCTACAAACATATGTATTTTGCTAAAATATAAAACTTATTAATTTTTGTAAGATAAATATATGTTATTTTATTGTAATTTAACAAAAATATTTATGTAGTACTGAATTTGAATGTTAGTTCCAAGCATAAATTTTAACAAAATACAAATATCTGTATATTGCGGTCGTTAATATTCTGTGTTTAGAAGATTGTATCAGAAATAGTGATTCGCTTGCGCGAATAGAGGCAGTTTTGCTCTGGTTATGAATGATTAATGAGCCATAACAAATATCTGAATATGCTATATTCCGCTCTTTACTTTCTGCGCTCTTCTATTTCTACAGCAAAGACTAAATTTGCCCAGACGTTTAATGAACTTCAGCTCAGCATCCCAAAGCAGAAGGAGTCTTATCTCTCGAAGAGACAATATCGTGAGGAAATCGATAAATTAAAGGGAACATGGAAATTCTCGAATAGACGTTCCGGGAAGTTTAGGAGTAAAGATTAATGGGAACTTTGAGGTCTTTGAAGTCTTCATAACAGTAGCAAGAAAGGTTCTAGGAATTTGACTTCAGATAATTTTGATAGGTAACTATTGAATTGAGAAAGGAAGTTCTCTAATTGCAGTGGAAGGTCGAATTTTCTTGTATTCAAAAGCGTTGCGAGTAGATAAAGAGATAAATATTATGGTAGACATTATCATTTCAATACGAAACTTTTATACTCGGTGTTCAGTAACCAGTGACAAAAAGAAACTGCATCATAAGATTCTTCAAGATCCGTAATATTATGAGTTATTTCATAAAAATCAAGTTCATTACTAATATTGCAAAATATGAATTATGAATATTTAAAAAATGTCTTGTGTGATACATTCAGGGACAGGTTATCTGCCTAGCTTCGACGTCATTCTGGCATTATAATAGACACCTGGCTGTAATTATCATGGAGCTATGAATATATGTCCGCGAGTCCAACCAGTTCGTCATATTGTTGGGTCCAAAACACGTCTGCAAAACCTATATCTTCTGTTACTACAAGCCTAACAATACGTCATTACTTCTCTTAAGTGTGGTGGAAAGAGTGCGAAATTTTATGGAACTACGAATTCCCGCAAACGTACACATGATAAAAATGTCCTATCAAAATTGTGTTCTTGAAAATCAGCCGAACGTAACCTGTTGTAATTGCTAGGCTACCAAATGTCGTTTTGTAGAACTTTAATACACAATGCCCTCTGCTTTAGATGTGCTGGAAATCTTTAAGAAATAAGTCATGAAAATAAACTAATAACTTACAAAGTTACTAAATGTTCCAAATTATATGGAGTAGCTACTTACTTGTGGAAAGCAATTTCCGGTTTTCTCGTACGGTTTGTACAGCCGTTAGCCTCACAAATAACCAAAACAAACAGTTACAAAATCTAGATATTCTGAATAAGGCTTTTAAATATTAAAAACGATGTCAAACAACACAACTGAAGACGAGCACAGCTACAAGCCACCGAGCACTCGCGTGCAGTTTGTCTATGCTACAAGCTTTCTGGACTCACCAATATGTCGGAGATTGCTTTACGTTTATGACGTCATGCCATCTCCCTATATTCATAGCTCCACGGTAAGTTTCAATTACCATTTCTGATGCTCCTTTGTTCATTGGGAAATTTGGTTTTTGATCTGGAGAAAATTGCTTCAGAGTGATTGTTGAATCAATTGCTTGAGGCATGAATCATTTCGGGTAAAAGCTGTTCCCAGACTATAGTGCGTCGTGACTTTGTGAGGCTCACTTAAAAACAATTTTGATTTTGTTTTCCGTACAATTAATCCCTTATATTAGTCGATTAAATTTGAATTCATGCCAGTTTTATATACCTTCTATATGAATACATAGAGATCTGTGCATTCTTAGGTTACCTTGATGGGCATCAAAAATTCCTGAAGAATATTCGTTGACTCTACGTAGGTGAAAAAGATAATTTTTCCAGTCTGGCAAATTTATATCTACGAATAATACTAATGTTGGAAGTATGCGCCATAAAATAACAAGGAGGGACTTACCTGAATGACCGAGATTGTTAAGAGGAAAGAGCCGTTTGCATCTGGACTCGAATGGTACTGCACTCAAATCCCACCTCTATCATATATAATGTTGCTTGTATTTGAATATGTCTGCCATTTAGAGCATGTATAATTTTGTTTGCATTTGAGCGTTTGTCGCTAAGTCAAACAATTTTAAAATAAAAATAGTAATGGTTCGCAAAGTCTGCATCACATAAATATTGTTAAGAGTCTGATTATCGACGCTGGGACAACATTCCTACACGGCTCATAAAAATCAATAAACGCAGGAAAAAAATACGAAATATGAATCACTAGGAATGCGACAATAAAACGATAGGGAAGAAAGATTAAGGGATATAAGGAACCAGAGAACGAATAGAAATAGAATAAATAGAAGGATTAAACCGAAGGCTTGCAGGAATTAAAAGATATCTCTCTAACAGGGTTGCCAACCATTCTCCATTTGGGAGGACAGTCCTCTGTTGACATCAATTGTCTGCTCGTCCTTCTTTGTGTTTAAATGGCTTCCTTTTAATAAATTTTTACCGTTTGTTGTCATTTATTTTATCACGTGACTAACATCTGTTACGTTGTATCGTTTATGGTTTAATTGAGAATAGAAAACATGAATATCCTTTTTCTGAACGCTGGCAAACGTATAGTGTCACTGTCTAACAAGTAAAATAAAAAAAAGAGAACCATCTTCATCTGAATTTTCTGAACGAATCTTTTCCCTCGAATCGCAAATAGACAGAAGAAAGAAACAGAGCTGATGTTAGTCCAAATTAAAAATGTATAAAAAGAAATGTGTCGATGCGGTTGGTTGTTCTTTTTTTCCCTTTCTTCTTGAGTGTCCTCCCTTTTACCTGAACATTGTTGGTAAAACCACTCTCCACTGGATTTCTCGTCGAGTGTGAGAATCCTACCAGCGCGCAGCCTGAACGCAAATGCAGCACGCACCAGCCGAACGAACGTCCACTGTTAAGGGCGGTCCGAGGGCGACGGCAGCGCTGCGGTGGTGGCGGTGGCGGCGGCCGCAGGCTCAGCGCGCGGGGCGTGACTCGAATCCGGAGGCGGACGGATGAACCGAATCGGCCGAGCCGAGAACGAATTGAAACTGATAGACTAAGACCTGACACATGGCCGCCCCGCGCTGCCTGAATGCGCGATTCGCAGCGATGCGACGCGACGCGGGCCGCTGGCGCGTTCCATACGTCATGCAGCGCGGGGGCGGAATTCGTCAAAGGAGCGCCCCCGCACGTGCGGACGCGGCGCCGCCTCGATGTAATTGTCTTTTAGGGCGCTGCGAAGACGAATTAATTATCTGCGCGCGCACGAATTTGCCTCGCACAGAGAGAGAGAGAGAGACAGACAGACAGAGAGGAAGAAAGAGGAAGTGTGAGAGGGAGAGGGAGAGACAGAGAGAGAGGGAGAGAGAGACAGAGCGGGAGAGAGAGGGAGAGGGAGAGAGAGGAAGAAAGAAAGGTAGAGTGAGAGTGAGAGACAGAGATAGAGGGAGAGAGAGCTAGATCCAGAGAGAGAGGGAGAGAGGAAGAAAGAAAAGAAGAGCAAGAGGGAGAGAGAGCCAGAGAGAGAGGGAGAGAGAGAGAGAAAGAGAGGGATAGCGAGGGAGAGAAAGAGGGAGATGGAGACAGAGAGAAAGACAGAGAGAGAGAGAGAGAGAGAGAGAGAGAGAGGCGGATCTTTCGAGGTCTTGATTGAACCACTTGTTTCTCAGAAAATATTTGTAGTACATTTGTGTTCATTGTAAATACTACGATAAAAATATATAGGATGTAATTAATATATAAATGCTACTGATGCTATAATTTTTACTTAGTATAATAAATGTATCATTAAGGGATTCAAATACTATAACAATACAGATTTTGTTACTATTTATATTGTGTCGTCACAATTATCAGTGTCCGCCGCATTAGACACGTCACAGATTATTGTAATTAAAAAATATGCATCTTAAAATTAAAACCATTCATATTCTCTGTGTTCGGTTGTGTATTGGAACGTCATTTTTTTTTGTCTCGCCTCGGGATTTTCCGAAGGAGACATCTCTGTGCCAATAGTACGAAATGAACTTTATAACACGCCGCGCTCGAAACACTGTTTCTCGTGCTGATTTTCCGTGCGCAAAACAGTTGCTTTTTTCAGTCTCACTAATAGTATGCGAAACATTAGAAAGCGCGCGCGAAATGTATTTCGTGTACGGCGTGTTAAAAATAGTATGCGCAACACGGACATGAGGCGGTTCGCGCACTTGTTACGTAATTTATTGGACAAGCGAGCATAATCTTACACGTAGGGCCTTCGAAAAAAAAGAGGAATTTTCATTTTCCCACATACTTCGTTTTTAAATAACATCTTGTAACCGTTGTCTTGTCAATACTCAGAGGAGAAAACCTACATTAACCTAATTTTAGATACGCTTTTTTGTTTCTTTGTGTAGCTAACTTTGTTATTTGTGATAAAAGAATTCGGAAACAATAGCAACTACTTCTGGGAAAACAGTATATTTACTGTCACTCTGCAACGGTAATGAAATAAAAACTGTCTGTAAAGCAAAAATCGCTGACTTACATTTTCCCAAAGTGTCCATTCCATCCTCCTCTGACGTTTTATTCGAAGCTTATCTAAAAGTCAAGAATATAAGTTAAACTATACACCTTGTTGAAATATATCCACAAAATTCAAAGCTGTACAACAATTGCATTTGAGACGAATTCACGTGATAATCACGGTTTTTCGACTTGTTGGACTCTGAATCTCAAAACTATCATTTCATTAATATTTTTCATAGATCAAATACGAAGAAATTTAGTTTTGTACCAAAACTGTTAATAAATATTTTACCTGATGCAAAAAGTGAAATTAAGCTTTGAGAACCAGCATCACGCTTGGAATCCTTATCGTTCTTTCGAGAACAGATTTACCATCAAAATAATAGATTACAGATAATAGATTATACACTGATTCACTACCACGATCTTTGATATTTCAATGGAACTTCATTTCATGCAAAAATTCATTTTAGGCAAAAGGTTTTAAATCATATTCACAGAGATTTTATAATGGATATTGGGCGTATTGATTCCTAAAAATCGCATATCATTGAAAGAATCTTCAATCTCACTGAATTGTAGACCGATAAATAAATCTTTTTGACAGAATCCGTACGGGAGAAGAATTGATGGATGTTTTCTAGCGACTTTTGTAACAAAATTGAAATAGTCGTTTCCATTAAGGCCTTCGAGTAGGCTTAGTTTATTTACATTATATTTAAGCGTTGTTTATAACGGTGAAGGCTAGGGATGCTAGATGTACTCGAAAGAAAAATCAGGAAACTTTTAATTTTTTTATTAGCTCATAAAATGACTGAAATGAAATAAGGTTATAATATTCTTTTGTTATATATTTAGCATTCGATGCCTTTGCTTTTAATGATTTACTGCTTGAGATGGCATAATTAAATTCAGTGCAACCTGTTTATATTGAATAAAATGCACTTTTCACTTTTTACATTGTTTACGGCGAGACGATTTATTTCTATGACGCTAGATATTTGTTCCACATAAGCATTGAACATAGGAATAATACAAACTGCACAACTTTCAATACAATTGGTGTTCTTTATATCTGAATACATTGCACCACATATTAATGGAGTACTTCAAGTGAAGAAACGAATTACAGGAAATTTCTTTAAAACCGGACAATCTTATGTCGTGTTCACCAAGTTTCTCTTGACCGGACAGACATGAAGAAAACCGGACTGTCCGATCGAAAACCGGAAAGCTGGCAACAGTAGTGAAGATCCACGAGGGATGGCACGGCTTGTTCTCACCCGAGTATTCTGACACGGTCCTCTTTTTAGGTGTAGGCCATGAGAGAGCGTCAATCGATTTTATCCATTCATTCATTCATCATTCATTCATTCATTCATTCATTCATTCGTTCATGTATTAATGTATTCATGTATTTATGTACTCATTCATTCATTTATTCATTCATGTATTCATGTACTCATTCATTCATTCATTTATTTATTCATTTATTTATTCATTCATTCATGTATTCATGTACTCATGCATTCATTTATTTATTTATTCATTCATTACTGTGTTTCGGGGAGCGTGAACATTCTTGGAGGTGGCGGTGTTCCTCTCAGCTAGACTGTGAGATCCGGCACTGACCTACCCATTGGCTGTCGAGGGAAGCCGGTTGAAGAGTCGGGTTTCGGACAGGGCCGTGGGCGTTGATCTTGGAGGGAACCCGAGCGGAGGGTCGTTCCGGCACAGAGCGTGGCATGCGCCAGTGCTGTGACTGCTAATTGAAAGCGAAGAGGAGCGAGAAGCGAGGGGGAGGCGGAGGGCACACGACACGTGCCGTGAAGGCGCCTCGCCGCGACACCTGACCTCCCGTAATGAACCTCCACCCACGCTACGTCGCCCTCGCTCTGCTACTCACCCGTCCCCATCCCCGTCACCGTTCCCGTTTCCGCACTCGTCCTTTTCTTTGCCTTCTTTTTTTTCCATCCTCATTATTCTATTTTTCTTTTCATTCTTCTTTCTTCTCTTTTCCTTTTTGGTCCCCATTTACCGCTTCTTTCTTCTCTTATCCTTTTGCCTCTCTTCTTTTCCCTCATCCTTTTCCTTATTCTTCTTCTCCTTCTTCCTCTTTCCTTTTCTCTCTTCTTTCTTCTCTGCTTTTATTCTCTCTTTTCCCTCTTTCTCCTTCCCTTTTCTTCCTCTTTCTTCTCCTTTTTCTCCTCTCTTTTTCTCCTCCCTTTTCTTCTTATATTTCTCCTCTCCCTCTTTCTCCTTCTTCTGTTTCTTAAAATTCATTTTAGGATTGGTTGAAGTGATTGCAACGAAAGTATAAAATGTACTAAACAAACTTATGTATCAACTAGTTCAACAAAAAGTTAGTTAGTTAATGCCTAATTTTACAAAAAAATTGCTTAAATAACAAAAATTAACTCTGACAATCAAAATGCTATACACTATATAAAATGCTTTGTTATGTGAAGGATCTTCCCTAGTCAGGATAAGGGAAGCAGGGGGTGTAAGAATAACGGGAGGTAGAATAGCGAAAATAACCCCAGAGCTTTACATATTTGTAGTACATTGTAAATAAACCGATTGAACACAAAGCTCGTGTGCGCGTGTCATTTAGATACCACGACACCTCAATTATAATACAGTTAACACGAACTCCCTTAATTCGAATTTCGGCGTAACACAAAACTTCGGTCCTTGCAAGGGATTACAGTAATACGGACATTTATAATATTTGGATAATATGAATTTTTATAACATGAATTCCGATTATTTCCATCCCTTGGAATTCGTGTTAATGATTGTCCTCTTGGTAACCGCGAAGCAATATCAGGGGAGCCCCTGACGGGTCCACCAGGAGAAAATGTTTCGCTGTTTGCGACTGTTGTCTCTGGTTGCATCACCTCTTCAAGGAATCAAATTCAGTTCTTCTCGTGTTTCCTATAGACGTTTAGAAACACTGCTTTCTCGAAATCTAACAGCCTGTGTATCCAATAATAGGTCTACGGTGTTCCCAGAATCTCTGGGACGGGCGTGGAGCCCGCCCATACAGCCATCGTCCAATCCTCCACCACCGGAACAGAGAGCTCGATGTTATGTGTACACATGACATATATTCTTTGTAAGAAATCAGTATTTTTGGTTTATTTTACTCATTAATAGAGAATTTAATTGAACCTGACGTTGTCTTTACAATGGAGCTCCTGTAGGGTTGCACTAATCATCAACATTGTACCGGGAGCGGTAGCTCAGTGCATCAGCTGATGTCACTGCAGCGCCTCTGACCGGGAGGTCCTAGGTTCAAGTCCTGACGGCGGCAGGATTTTCGACACTAGCTTTACAGGTAGGTCGAATTCAGTCGCTGTCTGGAGGAAAATTCTAGCGGCCGGCTGCTCTGATCGGAAGTTTTCCGTGGTTTCTCCGATCAACACTAGGTGAATGCCGGAGCAGTACCCTACCAAACGGGCAACGAACCGTGCAGGATCTGCCCTTCCTCTTCCTTGTCCTATCCTCTCCCATTACACACACACTTACGTTCACATGCACCAAACTACCACATACTCCGGGAGACCGGTCGGGAGCATAGAGCTTGTCCCGGCTGGGGCGGTACCCCGCTGGAGTCCTGGTTAGGGGAAACTCCACTAGCCGACGGTAGGTCGGTCCCGGATCTCGCCATCAAGCGGGGGAGGATCACAGCTATCTCCCGAGAGAAAAAACCTGCACTACACTAACGGGACTAATGACCAAAGCAGTTGACGCGCCCGGAAACACGATAAAATCAATCAATGAATCAAAACTAGCGAATTGTACCGCCAGATGCCGTTCCAATAGCACCACTTTTCACAGTGATCTGGTCAGTTTTTAATTATTTATTGCTTATGCAAACGTTCTTCCCGAAAAATATGTTTTGGTAGAGTATCCTTAAACCAAAGGTAATAGTATGCAAAGTAATGTCTTCCAAGCATCAATTGCTCAAAATTTTTGATGCAATCTCGGGGACGCAGGAATTTATGTTGCAGACTTGAATTATCAAGCGCGATAAAGTTTTGATTTATCAAGCGCATATGTGTTTTTACGCCATAATCTACACAATAAAACTTTTTTGGACGTTCCATTACATTTTTGAAAGGATCCAGTGTGAGTCACAAATTTTGAATGGAGGGTTCCAGTGTGAAGTTATTTTCACTTTTCATGCGGAATGTTTGCACAGTTTCAACTAGTTGGAGCTTATTTGTGGAAAGTGTAATCTTCCAAGTTAAGTTGGATTTTAGTTTGCAAGAAATGATTCTGTTATACAGAACTGTAAGTTAGGTTTCGGCAGTTAGCAAGTTGAGCAACATGAAATCGTACCAAAGCACACAGATAACTATTAGACGTTAAAACTAGTTAGTAATCAACAGACTTGAGTTGATAACTGTAATTTGGAAAGCGGTGAAGTTGCCACTCGCAGGCTCTTGAAGGAAGACCGTGAGCGCTGGGCGTTCTCTGCTCCAAGAGGGCCGTATCCTTCCACCTGCGTCCTGCAGCTCCTCTTGTATTGCACGCTCGCCGTTTCCCTACCCCGCCCAGCCCCTCCCTGCCCCGCCCCGCCCCGCCCGGCCCCGCCTGGCTCCGCCCCGCCCGGGCCCGCTTGGCCCCGCCCCGCCCCGCTCCGCCCGGCCCCGCCCTGCCTAGCCCGGCCCGCCAGGCCCCGCCCGGTCTAGCCCGGCCCTGCCCGGCTCCGCCCTGCCCCCCGCCCTGCTCCCCGCCCTGCTCCCCGTCCTGCTCCCCACCCTGAACCCCACCCTGCTCCCCGCCCTGCTTCCCACCCTGCTCCCCGCCCTGCTCCCCGCCCTGCTCCCCGCCCTGCTCCCACCCTGCTCCCCACCCTGCCCCCCCGCCCTGCTCCCCGCCCTGTTCCCCGCCCTGCTCCCCGCCCTGCTCCCCGCCCTGCGCCCGCCTTACATCTCCGCCTTTCTGCTCCGCACCTCAGCACGCTCACCTCCGCACTTCACCCGCTTCCCATCCTGCTCCGCACCTCAGCGCGCCAGCCCACCCCGCTAACTCCTGCCCGGCTCTGTTCTTTCTCCGCCCACATCGCCCTGCATCGCCACGACGCGCCTTCGCCACGCCAACCCCGCTCCGTCCCGCCAGCCCCTCCCTGCCACGCCCCGCCCCGCCAGGGCCCCCGCCAGGGCCCCCGCCAGGGCCCCCGCCAGGGCCCCGCCGTGCCGTTGTCTGCACCTCGCCGCAGCGCAGCGCGCGGTCGAGTTATCTTCCGCTCCGACGAGCGCCCCCTGCGGCCCGCCCCGGTGCTCGTGGCTGCTCTCAACGCAACATGCCCCGCCCGCGCTCCCAACTGCGTGCGTGGAGCCACGAGTAATCCACTATCTCTACACACAAGTTGTGGACTGCTCAGTACGGAAAATTATACTTTTTTCCCGCTTGACTTCCGTGTTGAAGTACTCCACTTCATCAATAGTACACCACTTCATCTTCAGCACCGGTGCACTAATTGAACAAGTACACTGTTTCATAGAGGTATTCACTTGCATATGATTCAAGTTGAAATGCACGAGACTCTTTGTTTGCCGAATGAATATAAAAATAGTAAAACGTACATTTCTGAATCCAAAATTTGCAACATTCGTATTATAATATACATAATCTTTAATACTAATTGTCAATGTTCGCGGAAATTGAAAGAAATGTAGCCCTAGGGTATGTGAATGTTGCCAATGGTTTCGGTATATACTCACAAACTCGAAAAATATCCAATAACAATGAAACAGTTTCTATTTGAACTGATTATTATTGATTAATGATCAATAAAATCAATACATATATATTATCAAATACCGGTAACATTGAAAAGGAGTAAGTTCTTGAATATTTTCAAACTAGATAAAGATTTGGATTTTAAAACATGATGATAATGATATAGAGAAGTCAACTGAAATATTGCATTAAAACTGTTTGCTGAATAAATAAAGTATGAATGTATGTATGGAGTTATATATTTGTCTATGGAAATGTACCTATTTCATATATCTAAATTTTCACTTATTTTATGATTGAAGTCAAGGTTTTTTATTTTTGTATGTTCAAAAAAATTGGGTTGTAAATTTAAAAAGAAGAATATTATTTAAAAAACACGCCACACACAAAAAATACAACGTAGAAGTAGATAATTTATATTCCCAGTATTGTTAACTATCAAAACTGGTTATCGATGGTTAGTAATTCCAAGAACCTACAATGTACATTATCTCCGTAAAAAAGATGGCAATTACTATTGTTATAATTATTATTATTATTATTATTCCACCTATTCTAACACTGCGCGTACCGACTGAATCTTACTCAGTGCCTCACTGTTTACAACTGTGACACCGTTGACCTCATGTATCAGAAAGTCTCGAAAAGAGGTCGCGCGCCATTAAATATTTGCTATTCACGTGATTCGTTATGGAGTGGCAATTTTTTTTATATTCTTTGAATGTCTAGAACTGTAGACATGTATACTTACATAATTTTTACAATTTGAATGTTTTCAATCAGATCTTACAATATTTTCGCCAATTTAAAGCTTTAATAGATAAGATTTATTCCATTTATTGGATTTTACATCGAGGGACTCGTAAAATGATTTTTGGTTAGTACATTCTTTCGTAGCTGATGCATGATACACCCATTTAATGTTATAATTGACAAAAACGAATGTTTTGTTCACTACAACTAAAATAGCATAAGAAGTGAGAATCAATGTCATTCAACTCGTATGATCATATTGATCTTGAAATGTATGCCAATACCGTTCAATTATATGTAACTCTTAATATATAAGTAAATGTCGAAAACCGTTGCCAATCCTTTATCGAAAGACAATGCCAGCGTAAATAATTATTTGAATATTAAAATGTTCTCTATCATATTTATGCGACTACTTTCTTTCTGACTTTCTTTTCATTAACTATTAATAAATTTTGTTTTAGTCCTAATGAAACAAACAAATTCTTTCTGTATTCTAGAAAGTAAAAATAAAACAATTGTAACAACTATCAATCAGTTCATTGAATTACAAATAATTGTACTTTTAGGGTTACTTTCATGATTTACATTCCATTACCCAACAAATGAATATTAATAATGAGCATTTTGAATTGAAAGTAAGCAGCTTAATAAATTCATATATCAATTATTATGTTTTCACGCGACTAAATGTGAAATATTCACTACAGATATAAAATAAAACACTTTTTAAGCGCATTAGTAAACATAAAACACCCTTCGAACGTTATTGCGAGAATACTCAATTTGTGCTGAAGCGAAATGCGATGAGAACTAAAATATGTCCGTTTCAATGGCAGATATTTAGCACATGTAACTATAACACGCGTTTCCCTTCCATTCATACGAGTTATATGTCTCAATGTATTCCATTTTGTAAATAGTTTACTGTCAGTAAAATTTCTGTAACGAAATATTAGGGAATTTAATAATATTCCAAATTTTTAACTAGACAGTAATGTTGGCGAGTAATATGATTCATACCGGAAAAATGAAGTCATCCTCGAATTCTCATTCATCTGTATTTTCTTCTCCGTTCGTGACTTGCATTTCCTGCAATTCATCTTTAATATCTCTATACATATAAATGTCTTCATTCAAAGCCTTTGCATTATTCAGATTGTGATTGCTACGTGTATGATTAATTCCAAAACCTCCTTTTGTAAGCGATATCACATTTATTCATACATACTGATTTTGAAATGTACAGTATTTATCAGCTGCTATTGTTCACCCGACGTGACCCTTTGGGTTGATATCTTCTTCGTTTTATGTCTGGCGATTCCCGCTGTGTAGAATCCATGCGTTTCTTTCTGTTCCTTCTTTACTTCCCTTCTTCTCGTGACTTCGCCTTCCGCTCAGCGCCAGTCCTTTGTTATTAGAGCCCCCTTCCTCGGCCCTCGCAACAGCGGTTTGTGTTTTGCTCAGGAGCGTGTACTGCTTTCATGCCCTGGACTACCACTGTCCTTCGAAATAAACTTTCAGACTGTAACTATACATAATCTTCCTTTATGTAGTTTCATCAAACAATCATTTTTATAATTTCTCGGTAGAAGAACAACGATTAAAAGACTTCTCGAATAAACGGATTTATCTCGTACTACTCGGCCATTATTTTTGCCATCAATACACAAACTTTCGTCTTTCATATTCTATTTAATATTTAACCAAGACAATTACCCTATTTATATACCGCGGTCGATCTGTCCTGATAAAATTTGTTTGTGGGATTGACACGTAATAAATATTTCATTCGGGATTTGGAAATTTACCTTATCCTGGCCAATAATAATAATAATAATAATAATAATAATAATAATAATAATAATAATAATATCTGCTTCTAAAATCAAATAACATTATAATTTCTGGTTCTTCTTCACATAAACAAAAGAAAAAAACCTACATGGAATTTTCTATAACAATTCCAAAGAACAATAACAATAATAATTATGTCGTTATTTAATACTTCCTGTTACTCTGCCCTTGCATGCATGGCCATTACCTATTATGATTTTAATTGAAAATTTGTTTAAATCTATTCTAAAACCTGGTCTTCTTACATTACTCAGGTTTATATATCCCATTTAATAAATTCCAACATCACCCGTATCACCACCATCACTATCCACGTCATCAACTCCATCTGGATCACTATCATCATCACTACCCTCACCATCACCCCGTCACCTACTTCAAGCCCTTCGCCACCACCACCACTATTCTCATCCACGTCATCAACATCCTTTCCCAAGTCACGATTCCATCGTCGTCACCACTACCACCATCACTGCCAGCACCACACGAATGAACACAAAATGTGGTAAAGTGATCACTATAAACTTACATTTCTAGAGGTAGAGGGGAAGTCGGAAAACTGAAGGTGATTTTTTGAGTTAGGTTGCTCACCATTATTATGCCATCTGCCATCTTATGTAAGTTACTACTAAATACAAAAAAGTCAATGCGCTCAATATGAGCTTTGCCCTAGATAATAAACCATAACAAGACTTATTGTTTCTTTGCTGATCAAAAAACTTGCCTTTCAATTTCAGTTGCAAAATAATCAATCGCACTTTTAACAGACTTTAGAGACATTTACGAGAAATAAATATCACGTATACATCAAAGAACTCAGAAGAGAAAGTTTAAAGGAATGCTGTCACCTGAGATACCTCGCGGCGTTTATTCGCAGATGCATATCGATGGCGCGCGTGGGGCGGCATGGGCGGGAGTAGACCGGCCGAGTGACAGGCTGCTACAGAAATAAAAGAAAAGCAGACGCCGCTCAGGCGCTGCCGCAAAGAATTTAATCCGCGGCCACTGAAAAGATAAAAAGCCGCTCCCTCCCAGCTCCCGGTCCGGGAAGGTTGGTTCGTTGTTAGTGATTCTGAGCACGTCAGCTACTCAGGTCATTAGTCCCATAAGTGTAGTGCATGTTTTTTCATCGGTAGGGGGCAGTGAAATTCGCGCACTTAGGGGCGACATCCGGCGCTGACGTACCGTTTGCTAGCGGGGATTCTTCCAACCAGGTATCTCCCACCAGCGGGTCACAGTCCCAGGACGAGTTCTAAGCTCCCGATCGGTCTCCCGGAATATGTGGTAGTGTAACACATGTTAGTGTAAGTGTGTGTAAGGGGTGAGGATAAGATAAGGAGGAGGAAGGAAAGATCGCGCGCGGCCCCTGGGCCGTTTGTTAGGGTACTGCTCCGCCATTCGACTGGTGTTGATCGGAGAAACCACGGAGAACTACCGATCAGAGCAGCCAGCCTCTAGAATTCTCCTCCAGACAGCGACTGAATTCAACCGAGCTCACAAGCTAGTGTCTAAAATCTTGCCACTGTCGGGACTCGAACCTAGGACCTCCCACAGAGCCACTGCTGTAACAACAGTTGATGCCCTGAGCCACCTCTCCCGGAGATGGTGGTGGCAATGGCGAGGCGGGCAGTGGTGGTGGTGACTCGGATGGTGGAGGTGATGTCAATGGTGGTGAAGCACTTGGCGGTGGAGCTGATGACGCGGATAATGATGAGGTAGATGCGGGTAGTGGTGCTGGCGACTTGGCTGGCGGCGATAACGTAGATATTACCCCGCACGTTTTTGTTGAGTCCTCGCTTCCCTACTTGCGAGAGGAGTGGGAAGTTTTGTTATTTTGACAAAAGGAATTTTACATCGAATTTGTAATTTAGTATTCGGTGCAAAATATTTTGTTACACGGGAGCGAACATATCTGGTTGTCAGATTTTATCTACTACGCTGGCTGCTATCATTTACGCTTAATTCAATTAAAGTTGGCAAGGGAGTGGGGGTACGTATTCCGGGGCTCAAGAAAACGAGCCCGGATAACTGTGATGGCGGTGTGATGGCGGAGGCATTGTGGCCGAAGGCGGCGTCTCCGGCGGCTGGCAGTGTCGTTCGTGGCGCTCTCTTAGCGGCGAGGGCCAACATCAGCGCTTCCGACGCGGTCGGAACCGACTCCTTTTCTCCGCAGCCAACTTTTTCTCCCCTTTTTGCTGCATCGATCTTGCCTTTCGGGTTCTGGCGGAGTCGGGAAAGACCAGAATATTTCTAGTTGCCGGGTGGTCATTATTGCAAAGACTTAAAGAGGTGTTTTTTTCACACTTGTTCTCGCTTTTGTCTTTGTTGAAGTTTCCCGTTTTGTCATTTTTTCGCATAAAATAATATTTGCATGTTCTCTTTACTCTCCACGTCTTGTTTCGGCGTTCTGTTCTATTGTGGTCATAGAACCTTAATTTTTTCTTTTAAACGTTTCCACCGAGAGCAATAAAATATTTATTTCATTCTAGTTCACTTCTCTCGATAATTTTTTGAAAGATTTGCCCATTCACTTTTATTTCCAGGAATAAAATGTTTAATCCAAACAGCTTCATTAAATTTTCTCTACCACGTAACTCAGCCCATTCTTAATTTAGAAAAGCTATAAATTTCTCCATTATTTTTCCTTCTGTGAATTTTAATCTTTAATTTTCCTCCAGCTTGAATGTGCAAAAGTGCAAGTAATTTTTCTGAGATTTGAATTATTTACCTGATCTTTTCAATATTTTATTGTTCACTGTCTGTATCATCTACTCACTCGTAACTATTCTGTTTATAAAAGCTTTTTCTAAAAAAATAGTTTATCTTCTGTTTATCTTTAAATGTAAGCTTCTTCTCTCTCATCTTCATCACATTACAAAAAGAAACTCCTCTGGCCTCAGATGGCCATATCCCGGGCACGATCATTATGAAAATTTCGTTAACCCCCTCCCCGTGCGCAATTTCCGCTATCCGCCATCCCACGTCTCCTCGCGCGCCCGCGTTGGCGCCTGCGCCTCCTCGTTCTGCCACATCAGGCGCTTCTTTGAGCCGCCTCCCCCCCCCGCCCGCCCCCCGCCGCTTGCCTTCGAGGCGACGGGTTGCTCCGCTGCCTCCCTCGCTCGCAAATGAAGGAGGCCCCGCCGCCTTCGGGAGCGAAGGAAAGGGCGGGGACGACGAGGGCGGTGGTCGTGACGCCGGAGGCAGAGGCGACTGTGTCGCAGATGGTGGCGGTAAAGGCGGCAGTAGCGGCGGTGACGGTGGTGGCGGTGGAGGCGGTGGAGGAGGCGGTGGTGGAGGCGGTGGCGGCGGTGGAGGCGGTGGCGGCGGTGGAGGTGGTGGCGGCGGGAGGGCGGTGGTGGCGGTGG
>BLKR01012642.1:0-17618 GCA_011170035.1 Teleogryllus occipitalis
GGACATTACATAACCGTATTCAAACTCTAATGAATTTCGCAATAATTCCGGAAATTGATGAAATCAGTAGTAGATCTCAGACGTCATCCTCTGATGGCGCGCAGCTTAACTATTGACATTGATGCACTCTTGAATCTGTGATGTAAGGCTAGGCGAAAAATGTCCAGAAAAGTAATTATTTTGAAAATATATTACCGTTTATGTTTGTAAATCACAGCCTATAGTACTCCAGGCCTTTAAAGGATGCTAGCACAAAAGTTTCATCAGCATTGGTTCAGTAGATTCAGAGATTACCGCGCTGGAAGACAACGCACTTCTGTCTTTATATATTAGTATAGATTAAGTACAATAATTTATCACTTTTTCTGCAAAACTATTTAGTTTATTATTGTATTAGAACATACAATATTCGCAGTCGTGCTGCGTTTTTGCAACGTTTGCCAGCTGTAGGGTCTCGTCTGGCTTTTATTTTGGGCGCGGCTTATGAAATTCCGAACCCTTCGTGTTCCTTGCAGGCAAGACAAAGGGTGACGAGTTTCGCAGCCTGCCTGTTCCAGATACTCAAAGTGTTGCGCATTCATTCGTATTCTGAAGCGTTGCAGTCGTGTTCTTACGTGGTAGAGCAAGAGTAGTCTTTTCTAAAACGTGTGCAGAAAAAAAACTCATAACTTTCGGATATGAAAGTGTGTGAAACGTATAAATGTTATTCCCCACTTCCTGTTCCCATCACAGCACTTTCGTAGAGCGATAGGCGGTTAACATCGAGAGAAGCTGGAGCAATTAAGGCATATTGGACTTGTGAAGGTAAAGCCTGATTAATATTTATTAGTATTATTTATTTAATATTATTTTCATTATTAATATTATATAATATTATTTTCATGAAATATGTTCATCTCTACTTATTGATATATTTGTGCTGCAGACTGTTTAAATATAACAATGGACCAAAAAATTAAGGCAAAAAACTGAAGTTCAGGAAATGAGTGTTACGTAGTAAGTTCAAAGTAAATAACTGTGATCCTGGAACAAAAAGTTCCAGTATTTTGTTAAGACGTTATTGAATGTGTGACTATATTATTTGCCAGCTATTACGTTTTTAGATATACATATTCTGCAAAATTACAAACAACTCTCGAATTCATACTTTTCGGGTTATTTATAATTGTAGTTATATGGTAGGTTAAGAGTTTGAAAGTTATTATATATTTTCAATTATTTAATTAGATTTTATTTTTCCTCGCTAATTTGTGTATTTTTCTTTTATAATCAACTTTTCTATTTATTTGCCATTCCCTTCTCAGTATTCATTTCTCATGTATCAGATTCAATAGTTGTTTAGGCAAATTCTTACACGGCATATGAGCTGGAGGGGGTGGAATAATATTTTCATCTGATTGTTAATGAATAGCATTGTTTATTCTAGTTATCTCTAATTCAAGTTGGGTATAATTTTTAATTGAATTTGGAAATGCTAGGTTTTGAGACATTAAATCGCGAAATTTATTCCAGTTGTTTTCGTTAATTGGTTTATTTAGGTTGTCTTTTATTGAAATTTTTCCTTGGAAGAAGCAAATAACTGGATTATGATTAGAATCTAGATTCGGAACAACCGTTTGATAAACTAGGAAGTTGATTGCATAAGAGATTATTATATCTAAGATATCTGGGATGATTCTATAGTTGTGAAGGTAGAGTGTTGTTTCACTGGGTGCTTGGATATCTAAATTGTTGTTAGTTATTACTTGCAACAGTTTTCTACTATGTGTTGAGGTTGAATTGGAACCCCACGTTATATTCTTGCTATTTAGGCCTCTATTATCAGAACTTCCGAATGCTTCTAGAAAATATTTTTATAAATATCCTGTGGGAAAGGGTAGTTACGTGGTTTATATGCTGTTACAATCACAATTTCCTCACTCACGTAAATTACAATTGCTACTACCGTTTATAGCTTTTTCTCTCATGAAATATCTGTTTGGAAATGTATAATACTTGTGTGAATTTAGATTGCCACTCTTCCCCCCAGCACAGCCCGTTAACCTATTATTTCTATATTGTAACGAATATTGCGGTATACGAATGCCGTATGCCGGCGCCACCACCAACTACCTCCATGAGCGAATTGCGACATCTTCCGGCGGCCCTCGAATTAGATGGTCCCAGAGTGTTCGCGGCGCTTATCACAAAGTCCAGAAAATTCTCGACGGCGCCCGCCGAGTATAAATACGCGGCGGCCGGCGACCGCGAGTCAGTCTGAAGTCTGAAGTGGAAGCTGAGCTGTGAAGTGTGTACATCGCGGTGAATAGCAGTCCAGTGGTTGTGCTCAGTGACGTGAACCGTGGCCAGCACCGTGAACTGTGGTCAGTGCGGTGGACTGTGGTCAGTGCAGTGGACTGTAGTCAGTGCATCGAACAGTGGTCAGTGCTTAGGTCTGTGCAACAGTGCAAAAGAAGTTAACAGTGTAAATAAATAACGTAGAAAATTGTAGTGTAAATAAATAATCAAGACAAGTGTGCCGTATAAAGAAATTATCAAGTGAAGACTATCTGTACATAAAATAAGTGTACATAAATCATCATCATAAATCAGTTTTCAGTGATCGAGTTAAGAAACAAAATAAACGGTTTTTGTTAAAATAATACTCGAGTTTGAATTCACCACCTAGAATCGTAACAATATATTACATTTATTGCATTGATTTACTATTGTGCTAATTAAATTGAAATTGTTTACATGATTTAGACTTCGTGTTCTCCAAGTTGAATTAGGATTTTCGTAAACTTGAGATGGCAAAGGCATAGTTATTTTAGGCAGCGTCGAAACGTTTTGAATATTATCAGCAGATGGCGGCCTCCTTGAAGGTTGCATACTCCGAGAGGTTATATTGAAATTTTGAACATAGTAAAGGCCTTATCGTTACTTCCGTCCACTTTCTGTCTCTTTAAAATGTTTTGCAGCAAATATAATTTGAAGTGTGGTTTCCCGCACAATTAACATATATTTGTTGTTCTCTTTTTCATCTATTGCATTGTGAATAATGATATGATCCAATATAAACGAACAAACCTCATATTTAATTTACAGTCAGCTTGGGCGTGTTTGAATCTCTAGCAAAGTTTACATGGTATTTGTTTGAGCACTTCGCACACGCACTTAAATTACAGAATAAAATAATTTAGTTTCAGTAAATATTGATTTAGCATTTTCAGTTTCCATTGAATCTGCAGCACAGGACCATAGAGGTTTTTATTATACTGGTTACTGGATACGTAAGCCTTGTTAATTCATCAAATATTCCTTTCTTCAAGTGAACGACAGGTATACCATAAATTATGACTGAGAGCTTATAATGATAGGGATCTCTAAGAGAATAATATTGAATATTATTTCCATCACAAAATTTTCTGTAATATCTATAGTATTCAATTGTTACAAAGTTCAATTGATAAAAATAGTTTTGTGGTTTAATAGTAAAATCGTGTTTGACTACTTATTAAAATCGCCATCTACAAGTAGATATCCGCAGTTGTTAATATTATAAACAAATATTGGCGGAAGTTTTACAGTTTTATCACTTTCAAAATTATCACGAATGTCTAAATTTCAAAGCGATTCATAGCGTGAACGGATTGGTACATTGTACCTAATATTCTCATCTATTCCATGATCAAAGTGAAACCTTTTCCTCTTGTTTGAATCGGAGCACACGTTGCCGTTTAAACTTAGGTTCTGTGATGAGTTTTCCTGATGTTTACCCACCAGTGGTGTCGGTGGCATTGTAAAGGCTTCCACTGATGATGATGTTGATGATGATGATGATGATGAAGGGAACTCCTGTCTATAGAAATCACACTCATTTGGATTTTCATTTCCACATATTTTCACTTCCACGTTTGGATTTTCACTTCCACGTTGTGATATACCAAAATGACGAACCATTTTTATTATGGAAATATCATTTTATTTGTCATAGAATATAAGGATGACAATAGACGATCACGAGGGGGTCGCTATGTGACAAATAAACAACCGGCGTTAAGGGTCATTTTCGTTAGGTTGAAATGACAGAGCAGAGGCGGAATAAGCATAGTTTTGAGAGACAAAAAGAAAAAGATATAAAATTCGGATGCTTCCGAGTTTTTAGAAGAACATTCATTTGCTTGAGCAACGCGGTGATAAGCGGGTCTGCTCCTGATATATTTTACCAGGTCGAGGAAAGACTGTAATTGACAGTTGTATAAAATTAACTATCGTTTTTATATTACGATAGAGCGTTCTTATAGGAAGTAAATACGTTTCTAAGCGTCCACACGAGACGTTAGTGAGGGAAGTCACGGATTATAATAGTATCACCGAGAGAATTTGGAACCAGATCACGGACATTAGGCGAGGACTTTATCCAGAAGCAAGATTCTGCTGCGTCGACGGAGAAGGTTCTACGGGGCGCCATCGAACAAAGAAGTGGAGAGCGCACGAAGACCCACGAATGAATAACAAGGTTTTATAACTGTTGCAATATATAGAAAACTGGTCATGACCAAAGATCAGAAGAATTCTGATTTGTTAAGTTGAAAGGAAGCTGATTATCATTGTTCGTTACTTGCAATCCAGCATTTTAATAAGATTTTCAGATTCCTCGCCACTCCGTATGGATGGCAGATTTAATACTTGGTTGCAGAGTAAGTGGCAACAATTATGAACTTCGAACCCCAATTAACTGAGCTAGCACACCATAATTTTGAAAGGATAGATATTTAGATTACGTAGGAATCATTATGTTTCAAGTGTAACCTTTTCCTTGAGCCCAAATCACATGAATCAGTAATAATTTTGTTTCGAAATGTCTCTCTAAGTGGGGCTTGTTTTTAAATAGAAAGACGGAGCTTATTGCAAATTGGCACCAGTCAACGTCGAGCATATCTCAACGTATATACGGAGTATAGAGACAGTTATGTAATGCTGCGCGAAAAAACGGCGGATTTTTGGAGAAAAATATTCATTGCCGGTCGCTGATAACGGAAAAGTGGATAAATAAAATTGCAAAATTAAAAGAAAAAAATTCTCTAACACGTGGTGTAGCCAGAATCCCTGCTTTGTGGGTCATTGATGCCGAAAAGCCAATTGAAAGCTAAACGTCCGTTCGTCCTTCTGCCCATCTGTGAACACAACTAGCACCTAAACCATGCGCAGGATTTTTTCGAAATTGAAGAAAGGGCTTTTCATCTGGCTCAAGTTAAAGCTTTGAAATTTTGAAAATTTTTCTTTAAAATTTGGAGGTATTTTACATGACGCCACCTGGACATTTTATTATATTTATATTATGCACCACGATTCGTCCAAGACTGCCCTACCCCGAGCTTTCAAATTGGGAAGGCTGCGCACATTTTGTTGCAGATCACCTAGTCTACGTTCCATTGCACAAGCCAACTCGGTTTGTAAGTGCCAGCATCTGCTTATCAAAAATAAACAATAGCCTCTATTGTAGTGACTACTACATCAGCACTGACATAAGCTTCTTGCACGCTGTCTTCTTTTAAACATCTCTCTTGAATGTTGATAGTTTCAATTTAACAGAAACTGTGTCTTTCCAACACAGTACATTCTATCAACAGAAGCAATGATCACAACCTATAATGTAGAAACAAAATGTACAGTACAAATACCTCTTTTCTCAAGATAACCTCACTCCACGACGTCTGACCAACCACAAAAAAATCTCTCGCCTCCCTCCTGCCTCCGTGACGTCACAAGGGACGGTAGGGAGCCCCCCCCCCCCTACCTCCTCTACACCCCTCTTCCTGGAGAAGCTGGTGTCGTCAGCGGCGGCGAATTCGTACGTCGAATATTTGAATGGTCACAATATTGCTCTATTCTTTTGTTTTGTTTTTCCTTCAAAAATTACAAAAATGTAATATTTTGACTTCTCTCATGTCGGTAATATTTATATTAGAGACAATTTCTTCACATTTTTTATGGTTACATGTGCTTCAAATAATGTCTAGTTAACAAATAATGTAAAATTTCTCGAAAACTCAAATGTTTTCTGTTATTAGCTCAATTTTCCGCATTTTCAGAAACGCTAAAATTCCATTTTCCCAAAAATGGTCCCAAATTTCTTCTTCAAACTTTTTCATTGGATATTGATAATGGCAGTGTTTAATATGACGTTAAGTTCATTTTGGTAAAATCTTTTGTTTTTTCGAAAATTACACAAATTAATTTTTTTTTAAATATCGCTCATGCTGTTAATATGAACATTTCCATCTATTTGTATACACTATTTTATTTGCGAGTGGATGTACTTCAAATGAAGTTTTTCGAGATCTCAACAGATTCCTGCGCAAAGAGCTTCACAATTCGCATTTACAGTATCGCTAAAACGCCCTTTCTCAAAAACGGCTATAAGTTTTTCAATGATAATTGCCATGTTTTACTCTTCTTTAATTTTCTTGAAATAATATTTCGGTTCTTCAATTAGAAAACTGAAAAATTGAGAAAACGTCCAAAAAATATTTTTTGCAGCAATAGATGACAGCTGGCAAGATGATGGGGCAAAACTTTAAAGCCAGTTCACACCGAGGAAATTAGAAAACTTTAGCACGAAAAAGTCAATGGCATTCTTTATCACCACTAGTTACAGATAAATCGTTGCACTATTTGTTGGTTGTTTTATTTATTGAACAATACAGAATATCACCAAATATCACTGCTGAAAAACACAGTTAAATCACATCGCACAGTCACCTCGGTCACCACAGTTGCAATGCACCGTGCTGTGGTCAGCAAAAGAGTGAAAATGTTTCTCAAATCCAAAAGCGAATCTGTGATCTTCAAAGCGCTGATACTTGAGCGAACTCTTCCTTGTGTTCGTTCCCAAAAAGAAACGCGTAAACAAAGGGCCAAAGAGAAAATGCTGTGGCTAAATATCCGCCGTTGTCCACGTATTTATTAATCACAATCATTTAGTAAACATCTTTCTGACAGAGTATTATATTATATTATTCCTGACAGTAGCATTATCCGGATATTTATTAATTAAAATCATATTAAATATCTGCGCGACTGGCCCACTGTTGCCGCTTACTGCGCATTACCCGTACTATGAGCACTGCGGGTAGGATAATTTTATTTTCTGAATGTCTCTCCCTCACCATCTCCACCTTTAGAATTGTTTTACCACACAAAGTACACTTTTCTCCATTGCAGTAATAATGCATAGTACATTTTGAGGAAATAAAATCGTTCTGGCGTTGAAAAGTTAACCAGAACACGCGACACACGCTCAAACACACATAAATACACACATATTTCTCTCTCTCTCTCTCTGTCTCACTCTCTTTGTCGTTCTCTTGCTCTCCCTCTCACACACTCACCCTCACACACATATACATTCATTTTTACTCTCTCGAATACGTACGTATATACGGAGTAATAGACGTACTAGTATAGATAAATTTGAGTAAGCAGCGGAAAATCGATTTCGCCACTTCTACGGAAATATGTTTTGTGGCCCCTTGGTACCGAAAAAAGTGTTGAATTTTTTCAAAACGTCAGTGCGTCGGTCTATCCGTTTGTCCGCCTGTCCGTCTGTCCCTCTATCCGGTATATGTGAACAACACTAGCGTCATAACTATGAGTACGATTTTTTTCCAAATTAAAAAAAGCCCTGTCGATCTAGCATCTCTCAAAGCTCTGCGATTTTGAGAAACATTCATTAATTTTTGGGAGTACATTACAAGAAGCTCCTGAGACATTTTCAAAATGTGCTAAAAAATAGCTCATTTTTTCTTTAAATTTCTTTTAAGAATAGAGTAACATAGACTTATAAAGGTGGCACAGATCCGATTTTTCACTGTCAACTCTGAATTTTCGAAAATTGCAAAAGTTTTCATTTTTTCGGCGTCTTCCTTCAACTACGAAATTAAATACAGAGATTTTTCCTTCAAGTAATTTTTTTCTTCATAGTCATTATGGCCATGTATACTTTATGAAACCTTTAGTAGTTTTCGCACAACATTGCCTGCGATATTAAAAAATAATTTAAACAAGATTTTCTCAAAATCTCCAAATATTTTCATTAACCTTTTGGTACCAAATTATTAGTAATTTGTATACATTACTTAATTTGTGTGAGCGCTTTAAATGTCTTCCAATTTAAAGCACTCAAATATTCATATATTAGTTAATATTTAAGTTATATATTATATTTATAATCCAAGAGAATGCACATAGTTTTGACAACGCTACGCTAGCAACAATGCTCGCTTCTTGCATTGGACGATTTCAAATAACATATGAGGTGTTAGTTGCGCAGAAAATGCAATATTTCAATTTTACGTAGCTGTTTCCAATAACGCGAGAAAGTATGTGGTATTGGAATACCACCAGTTTACTTGGCAATGGGGGCACAATATGCCCCGAACCGTAAATATTGTTACGATTCTAGGTGGTGAATTAAAACTCTGGTATTATTTTAACAAAAAGGTTTATTTCGTTTCTTCACACAATCACTGAAAACACTTGATTTATGTGCAATTATTCTTTATACGGCACACATCTCTTGATTATTTATTTACACTACACTTCTCTTGAGTATTTATTTTCACTGTTCACTTCTCTTACACTGTCGCACAGTCCTAAGCACTGACCACTGTTCGATGCACTGGCCACAGTCCACTGTACTGACCACAGTTCACGGCGCTGGCCACGATTCACGTCCCTGAGTACAATCACTGCACTACTATTCACCGCGATGCGCACACTTCACAGCTCAGCCTCCACTTCAGCCTTAAGACTGACTCGCGGCCGCCGGCCGCCGCGTATTTATACTCGGCGGGCGCCGTCGAGAATTTTCTGGAGTTTGCGATTAGCGCCGAGAACACTCTGGGACTTGCTAGTTCGTGGGCTGCCGGCAGATGTCCCTATCCGCGCATACAGGTAGTTCGTGGTGGTGCCGGCAGATGCAATATTCGTTACAATATATTAAGTAAGGTAAGTAAATGTTGTTTGAAAATTCACACTTGAAAATGTCTGACAAAAGACTGAGGTGTACCATTAAGAACGATATCGTTTGCTCTCAGTCCTTGCATTAACAAGTTGCAGCTGACGTGTTGACTACGGAATTACTTACGTGCGCGAGAAAATGTTTACGCACATGAAAAGAATTAGTCACGATGCACTCGAGAATTACAAACATTTACATCAGCATCTTTTAACGTGCAAAACACCAGCATTGTTATCGTTAAGATGGCATCCAAGAAATAAGGCCAAACATCGAACTGATTGATCATTCCAAAGTGATCAGTGTTCCACATTTTTAAACATTCACTATACGTTCAACTAGTGTCTTTCGCTTGACAATAAAAGAAGTATTAGGAAAATTTCGTAGTACATTGGTAGATTGTTTCTCAAATAATTAATAAATTATTAAATATATGATCGATGATCTTTGTATGACGTGTTCCTATTGAATGTCTATATGACAACTAGTGTTTTTACCGTCGCGTTTCGTCAATACAATGTTATATCACAAGCTTGTTCTCAGCTGTACTAATGTCATACTAATAAAACAATTGACTTATTATTACTTCACATTTCAAAGTTGAAGAATAAAAAATAACTTGGAGATATGGGCTGCGCGCAAGGTATTGAGAGTTTCACTATGAGGCCCCCGGATATAAAAATATTGGTGACACATGGTTTAATAATTTCCTCATCAGAATTCCCAGCTTGTCAATTTTTTTAACAATATTTCTACTTTAGTTTTTTAAAGAATAATTAGGCTCACAATATAACACAAAAAATTCAATTACTAATTCAATTTCTGTAAAAACGCGAGAATAGTGAGATCTGAGAGAAGAAGGTAAGGTGGTATATGAAGTCTAAAAATGTAACAAAACTGAGAGGCCTGCATTACCTTCCTGTGCTGGAAAAATTGTCAGATTATTTAGAACACTCATTTCTCAAGGGAATAATCAGGCAGTGCCATTCAAAAAATCTTATTTTTTGTCACAACCATACGTACTTTACAGGAGTTACAAGAACACAGGAAGAGGTACTAGGTAGTAGTTAGCGTTGGATCGCAAAATCAAAAAGAAACATCCATAATTTCAAAATTCATTTATTAAAACATTACCGAACATTACAGCTTTAGCGTTACTTCAAATCTCTCACTTCACCTATTATTAATTATAGAGCTAAGCGTGAATTACAGAACGTTTTCTTATTGAACCCAGAACCCACTATAAAATTGGCCAATATGCTTCTTTACTCCTCTCCTCTGTTCATAATGAGCCCCACATTCTTTCCGCATAAATGTCTTATCCCCGGAGTGTGTACGCATGTGTGTATATAAGTTGATCGGCAACTGTGCATAGGGGCAGAGCGTTCATTAATAAGGGTTCTCCAAGGTATGAGTTCGCAGATGCATATTTAAGTTGCTTCGGTCGCTTGAAGCGTATGGACAGAAAGTGCATTTGTGAGGCTTCTCCCCAGTGTGTCTCCGCTTGTGTACATTTAAGTTCCAGGAATGCGCCGTAGCAAAGGCGCAGAGACTGCACTTGTAAGGCTTTTCCCCGGAGTGTTTCCGAATGTGCAAATTTAAGTTGCAGAGCTGCGTCGTCGCATAGGGACAGAGAGTGCATTTATAGGGTTTCTCGCCTGTGTGCTTACTCATATGTCCCTTTAAGGAATCGAACCGGGACGTAGAGAAGGGGCAGAACGTGCACTTGTAAGGCTTCTCGCCAGTGTGCACGCGCTGGTGCCTGGTCCAATTAGAAGAGTCATTGGTGGCGTAGCCGCAGTGGCTGCACTGGAAGCGGCCGCACCGCGGCGCCACCGTCGCCGACTCACGCCTTGCACGTCCTGCGCATCCAAGAAAGGAAGTCTCATTGCGCGCTATGGAAGTCTACTATGGAGGTAGAAAACAAGGGTAAATTGTCTTTCCTCGACGTGGTGGCGAGTCGGAAAGATTAATATCAGTCTGGAGCATAGTGTTTACAGGAAATCGTTCCACACCAACAGTTTTCTGCTTGCCGACTCGTACCATCAACTAAACTGGAGGATTTGAAACCTCTAGCCATCAGAGTATCTAGAATGAGGAATCCTTAGATTCTGAAATGGAGCTCCACAAGGGCTCAGCGCTAACGAATACGTGCTAAAGCAGCCAACCAAGCAACACGCTAGGAAACGACTACCTTTAGCACTGTTTTCAACTCTACATCCAATGACAATCCCAATCGCAAGATCGCAAGGTGTCAACGACAAAATTGGCAAGTTTATGAGCTGCTTTGATTTAATGACGGCCTTCAAAGCCCACGATAAACTCGGACAAAAGCTAGTACGCAATAAATCCTGCGATTCATTTCTTCTATCATCAGTGGTATAGGAGTAGGGATCCCATGCAGCTGGGGCCACACTTACATCCACGATCCGGGGTGAACAATTGAGGAACGCCTCCGGAAACACATTCGCCACTACAAGTATAATAATGTAAATAAATAGCGCAAAGCCCTTCACGCACGAAAAACTGGTCATGCTATTCGTTTTGTTAACATCTGCCTCCAGATTAGGGAAGACCACGGGTTCCGAGGAGGGTAAAAGAGGCTGTGGGTATTATCAAATATCCTCCAAATCTTAAGGCCCATAAGAGCTACCACTACACGAGGCGAGGAAACATGTTACCGCGACGCCGTCCGCATCAGGGTGCGGCACCCGCTGCCCCTGACGTCCGAACACGAGTGGACCTGTTCCCGAATCTCGCACAGGGGGCCCGTTGTCCAATGCTTTCTCCGCATTCGCCGAACATACGGTACCGGGAGCGGTGGCTGAGCGCATTAACTGGGAGGTGGTGGTGATCGTTACCCAATGGATGGCGAGATCTGGTGCCGACTTACCGTCGACTAGCGGGATTTTCCTCAACCAGGTATCTCCCACCAGCGGGGCACCACCCCAGCCGGGACACGTTCTAAGTCCCCGACATGTGTGGTAGTGTAGTGCACGTTAGTTTAAGTGTGAGTGGGGTGAGGATAGGACAAGGAATAAGAAGGAAAGATAGCGCGCGGTCCGTGACCCGTTTATTAGGATACTGCTCCGGCATTTGCCAGGTGTTGATCCGAAAAACCATGGAAAACTACCGATCGGAGCAGCCGGCAGACGCTGCGTCTCATTTCGCTCTGACCGCTCCACGGAGACGTGCGCCCGACTGTTTGCAAACCTCGTTGAGGCAAACACTACTCCGCCGCTCGTGTTTGGCGATTTTAATGCCGAACACACGGCCTGGAGCTCCCGCATTACCTGCCCTCGTGGCCCAAGCTGAGAGCAGTTGCTGAGAGATCTGCGCCCCAACTACACCTACCTACTATCCATTTCATTCAAACGGCAAGCTTGATGTTTTGGATATTGCGCTTTGCCAAAAAAATCCATTACCCTCCTACACTCACAATTAACTATGAGCTTTCCTCTGACTACTTTCCAGTGATAGCGGACATGAGACGCAGCGGTCTGTCACTGTCTACTGCAGCCACGACGCAGAAGCTGCAAGCACGAGCAAATGCTGAGATGGCCCCTTGTTTTACTTCTGGACATAAATGTAACTTCATTATCTGTGCACGTCTTCTAGAATTCAGTGGGAAATACAGTTATTCAAATTATCGTTTCCATGTTGTCGCGGCAGGAAATATTATTCCGAAGGACAACATGGATAAGAGCCCAAAATTTATTGCTTATTTATCCCTGAAAATAGATTTTATTACATGGGAGCTTTTTTTTAAATTCAAGTAGTATATGACTTAGTGTAGGGATCACAGAATTTTGAAAATGGGCACACAATTCACTTTTCTCCATGGCACGTCATACGCAGTTTTGACTGTTTTTTTTTGACGTTAAATAAATAAAAAAAGAAGCAGCTTACAGATTGGAAACAATTTCAGACGGAGTTGCAGCAGCTCATCCTTGACGAGTCTGCTCTGTCGCGACCGCAGCAGATAGAAGCTGGAGCTGAAAAATTCGCCGAAGCTGTGACTGACAGCCTCAACGCAGCAGCTGAGAAGCTACGTTCCTCTAAGAAGAAGCAGCCATTAACCCCTCATTTATTGAATTTAATTTCCAAGAATAACTCAGCGTGCAGGGTGTGGCAGAGCACGCGACACCCAGCCGACAAACGGGAACTGAATCGATTCAAAAGTAAAGTTGAAATAGAATTAGCTGAATACCGCAATCAGAAATGGGAAAAATTGTTACCAGGTCTCAGACCTGAAGATAAATCACTTTAGAAAACTACTCCCAAGCTTTCTAGGAATCCGATTTCAGTGCCACTTCAGTCCAGCACAGGAGAGTGCACCGAATCGAACGAGGCGAAAGTGGAAGTCCTTGCTAATGTTCTCAGTTTCAGCCTGTCGAACAAGCACCAACAATACCACTCTGCATCTCTAACGACGTCCTAAAGAAGCCGCCGCATCAACCCTTAGTGTTTTAGTCGCTTTGTTTAATGCAATATTCATGTTTCAGCACTTTCCGAGTCTGCAGAAGCACGCACAATCCCTCACTTTTCACAAGCAGGGGAAGATCCTGAAAATGCTCGAGTCAAACTGGCACATTAGCCTGCTGAACACACTCAGAAAGGTATATGAAAAATTAATTTTAAACAGAATTCTTACATTTGTTTCAGAAAATTCTTTAATAAATAAGGAGCAATTTGATTTTCGTGTGAAACATTGCACAACGCATCAACTTGTGCGAATTACGGACTGCATAAGACGCAACTTCAACGAGTACCGATTCACATGTGGAGTGTTCCTCGACGTTGCCAGCGCCTTTGGTAAGGTTTGGCACGTCTCCTTTGTAAACTCCATTCCATTAATTTTGCAATGTACCTTGGGCACCTTCTCCACTCTTACCTAGCAAACAGAACGTTCCAAGTAACGCTTCTGAATGCTAAATCCACCCGCCGCGCCACAAGGACCGGAGTGCCGCAAGGGAACCTGTTAGCTCCTACACTCTTCAGCCTCTACGTACGTGACATTTCTCGCACCTACAAACGAAACTCGCCTTGTACGCCGACAATACGGCTGTAATAGCCACGTCCAAATCGATTGACCTCCTCCAGAAGGATTTGAATCAGCATTTACTATAGACCAGGAGGGGCTGCAGCTGTGGCGGGTCAATGTGAGTAAGAGTGCGGCTGTACTCTTCACACGGCGACAGCGATTCACATAGCCGAGGCCGCTCGCGCTACACGGAGACACGATTAATTGGGGAAAAAATGTAAAATATCTAGAAGTCACATGAGACAGCACACTGCACATAGAAAACGAGTAGAATAACGCGCGGCAGACCAAAGGCCTCAAAAGAAACTTGTTTCGCAAGCTGAGTAAAATGACAATGGCATATATAATACATGCGAAAAGAAATCAAATAGGCTACTCAGGAATTCTGTGGTGAATATTTTCCGTAAATATTATTTGAAGCAAGGAGCATTAAAATGTAATTAAAATCGATGAAATCAGTAAAAATGCTATTACAATCACGGGAAAAGGTAAAAAAAACGACCTATTAGTCCAAACCGACCAAAACCGGAAAAAGTCATATAAAAGTGGTCATTTCCTTACGTCATAACATAAAAAATAATATCTATTGGAAAAGGTACTGTTCTAAAGTGAGTAAAAATGACATTTAATTAAAAGCCCTCTCAAGTGAAAAATTATGCTTTTTCATTATTTTGTTCCACTATTTGTTACTATAACAATAACGTTATATCGTGATTTTTGCACTAACATTATATTGTGATTCTTAGCAACCCTTCATAAGATGGAAACCTGCCCAGATGGAAACGTTTTTAAGGACGTCAGCTTCCGTATTAGACAGGTTTTACTCTAATGACACTTATTGATTAAGCAACCCAGTGGATCTGGCTAATATGTTTCTTTAAATCTTTCTTATGTCCGAAACGAATCCCACACTGCGAACACACAAATGGCTGCTCCCCGGAGTGTTTAGTCATGTGCTTTTTTAAACTGCTTCCATCTTTTGAAGCGTAGGGGCAGACAATACACTTATAAGGCTTCTCCCCAGTGTGTTTTCGCATGTGCACTTTCAAGTTCCAGGAATGTGCCGTAGCGTACGAGCACACCGTGCACTTGTAAGGCTTCTCGCCCGTGTGCACGAGCCGGTGCCTGGTCCAATTAGAAGAGTCGTTGGTGGAGTAGCTGCAGTGGCTGCATTGGAAGCGGCCGCCCCGCGCCGCCACCGTCGCCATCCCACGCCAAGCACTCCCTGCACACCCAAGCGCAAAGTCTCATTGCGCACTTTGGGTTACGTTTAACATTCCACGCATGGACACACTCAGCTATTAGTTATGTTTTAATTGAGGAGTGTGCGTAAGCAAAACACATTAATTACATTCTGGGATTAGTTTTCGACTTCCGCACACCTTAAAGTTTATCTAAATTTTAGTCCTCGGTGCACGCAAAGGAATGCATTGTCTGTCGGCTGAGTTAAGATTTAGGCCACTAAGCAAATTTTTTTAAAAAGAAACTAGATACAGATATGTGTGTGAAAGGGACTGAAGTAATAACTGGAGCAAGCAGAATTCCATTGTCCCCAGCTGAGTTCAGCTTCACGTCTAAATGAAGACTACTTCAGAGGTCCCAAGTTGAGTGCTCTCTCCCGAATTTGTAACTTTTGGGCCCTATCTGAGTTAAAATTAAAGCGTTCGCAGATACAAAAACCCGTTAGGCGCCAACTGCGTTTCTATTTACGTGTGAAAGTTACGCCCTTCTTAGTTTTCAGTTTTTGGATAAATTTGCATTAGGTTTTACACAGTCCTTCAACTAATGGTTCTCAAAAATGTTCTCTTCTAGTAGGTAGTTACACTTTCTTTTGAGTAGGGTTTACCATTTCGTTTTTGCACCAGCTTAGGTGGATCGGTTTACTGTAGTTTCTTCGGACCGAGAGGCCCTTTAATTCGAGTTCCGACGGTGGAATGATTCACGACACTAGGGAGATAGCTAGGTCGACGAAGCCGGCCGCTAGAATTCTCCTGTAGCCGACTGCTGAATTCGACCTACAGCAAATCCGCCACTCTCATAACCAGAGATCGGATTTTTATGTAATTACATATTTTTTGCCTTTCTACGTACCGTTCTCAATATTAAAATCTTGGCGAATCGTCGCCATTCTAACACAATATCAATTTTTTTGCTACATATTTTGTACTATATTATATATTTTACATATTCTGCTATTTTCACAAAATATTTTTTAATCTATCAATTTTCTTGAATTTTATTATATTTTTTATGAAAAAGGTATTTTAAAAAAATCAGAATTTTTTCTTCATAAATGCTAAGTGCTGTCAACTCGATGTGAACTACATTAAGATGCGGTTGGATGTTGTTACAGTTCGGCGCGCCTGCTTCAGTTAGCTCAGTGATGGGAAGTCCGAAACTGAGATCATTTTCACCTTTAGGTGTGAAAAGTATTACGGACGTCGTGTTTCGTGACCTTTAACCTTAATTTACGTAAAACTGGCGATCGCTGACGTGTAACAATTGGATGAGAATGCTTCACGCTGCAGTGATTCTTTGCTAGTTGTAGGTATTGCCAATATGTGCGAGGGCTTCTATTGCGTCTAGTTTGGCTGCTAAACTATGGTCCTGGATAGCGATAGATAAAGCTTTTATTACAGACGGGAATGTTGTAAAGTTAAAAACGTGCATCAATTTGTGGTGTCCAAATGATTTTTAAAACGTTTGAATAATTTTTAGAATTTGTTTCGGAAATTTTTGATAAATTTAATTTCGAATTAGGGTAAATCGTTTTATAATTTGTGAATTTTAATATTACATATTATATCTGATTTTACATATTTATTACATATTCTTACTGTTTTCATGACATATTTATGTATATGTTTTGACGTTTAATACTACATATTTTACCGGTCTCCAGTCATAACTCGATGACCTCCCGGTCAGAGTCTCTGCAGAGACACCTGCAATGCTGGCTCTGGTCTGTCAGTCGGTTCAGGGCTGTGCACTTAACCTTCAACTTGTTAACGTTTTGTAAAATAAAATATACTAATTATAATATTTTTAATCATCATAATAATTATTATTAATATTATTATAAATCAGGGTAGTGCAGACGGTTGCGGGAGTCGTCGTATGCACCGACGAGGCTGCAGGTTCCAGTCTTGCGAAGGCATGGTCGTATTTGCAGTTGTCCCTTCACCCCTCATTATCATCCTATCACCTCTCTATTCATAATTCAACTTTGTCTTATCAAAGGATACAGTCGCAAAAAGCTGATCCCTATAATTACACGCGTTAATTTCTCCGGGACCTCGGAAGATAACGTGTAGCGTGGTCGTAAATGGCCGATATAATAATAATAATAATAATAATAATAATAATAATAATAATAATAAATCAGAGTATCTACCAAGGTAACTCATTTAGCCCGTTCTGGCTCTGTATGGCCCTCAATCAACTGAGTCAGGCCCAAAATTAATTCAGCTAAAGGATAATATATATATATATATATATATATATATATATATATATATATATATATATATACAATAAACTATTTATTCTACATAAAGGATATGAAAATTT